>CM035094.1:46008529-46310894 GCA_020205505.1 Panax japonicus
AGCCTGACACAATCTGCAACGAAGGACAAATATCGTTGCTAAACATACACTTTTAGCAACGACTTATAAAGTCGTTACCCGAAAAATCGTTGTTAAAGGCCCATTTTTTTGTAGTGATATGAGATGCATAAATTATTTTACGAAAGGGTTAACTCGGCTAGACTAATCTTAAGAGTTTGATTGATTTGTTTACAAGTTTTTTGATATAGAATTGATAACTCTATCATACGCTAATTGTTTGGTACGGATTCAAAGGTAAGCCTAAGTATGAATAAACAAATGTATTTTACATCAATTATTCGATGGGCACATGAGGCTGCCAAGACTTAAACAAAAATACGTTTAATGGATGAGTGTTTATCAACATAGAGTACTATAGGCTGATCACCTACACGCGCTCATAAGATATATCGGACTTACGAATTTAGTGACGGGTTGTCCTTTTTCATGAATGAAAACTAAAGAGAATGTTCATGGTCTTTTGACCTACTCAGAAATCCTAAGATATTGTATACACTCTGGAATTTTTTTACGAGAATGAAAAGTGTTATTTAATGTTTCATAGTACTTCATAGCTATTTGTTCAATTATTGAAGAATAATCATATGATTCTCAACGTGGTATATATTATATGTTGCTAGACTTGCTGAGCTAATTATGCCCACTTTTTGCTTAAATTATATGATTGCAGCTCAAGCCAAACAAACTGAGAGTTCTAAGAAAGATAACGGTAAGGCTAAGATGGATAATTAGTTATCCTGTAATAGACTAGTATTGTGTATAAATTATACTTATGAATAACGAAGAATGTATTCTGTTTCAGAACCTGGGAAAGGATTTATTATTATTGTAATAAGAATGTAGTTAATACACTCATTTTGATGTCGTTTCAATGGAATGAATGTATAGTTATGAGTACCGTGTAGCACCATATCTGTGGGTTGAAAGTACCAGAATTTGGGGGCGGCACACTATTTCTGCCCTGGTCATGTTGTTGAAAGGATTGAGGCGACCTTCTGCATATCGACCTCACCACCATAATAATGCTTCAATCTCTCTCCATTTACTTTGAAATGTTTGTCTGGGCATTTCTCAAAAATCTTAATTGCACAATGTGGAAATACTGTCTTTACTGTGAAAGATCTTGACCACCTTGATTTGAGCTTTCCTGGGAAAAGTCAAAGTCTTGAATTGAATAGCAGTACTACATGCCCTGGCTCAAATTTTCTTTCCATAATTCTACGATCATGCCACCTTTTCACTTTCTCTTTGTACAACTTGGAATTTTCGTAGGCCTACAATCGAAATTCATCTAATTCATTGAGTTGAAGAAGGTGTTTTTCCCCTGCAGCCTTTAAGTCAAAGTTTAGCTTCTTGATCGCCCAATATGCCTTATGTTCAAGTTCCATGGGAAGGCGACAAGCCTTCCCATACACTAGCTAAAACGATGACATACTCAATGGTGTTTTGTTAGCAGTCCTATATGCCCATACTTCATCATCCAGCTTTAGAGACCAATCTTTTCTCGTGGGGTTCACAATATTTTCCAATATTCTCTTCACCTCATGGTTTGACACCTCTGCTTGGCCATTCGTCTGGGAGTTGTAAGTTGTAGTTACTCGATGATTCACCCCATATTTGGCTAACAATGATATAAACCTACGATTGCAGAAATGAGTACCCTCATCGCTTATGATTTCCCTAGGAGTCCCAAATCTCATGAATATGTTCTTTTGAAGGAATCTTAGAACCACCCTAGCATCATTTGTAGGAAGGGCTGCCACTTTCACCCATTTGGACACATAATCGACTGCCATACGGATATACAAGTTCCCACATGACGAAACGAAAAGCCCAATAAAATCTATCCCCCAGACATCTAAGATCTCAACCTCGAGGATTGTATTCAAAGGCATTTCATTTCATTTTGATATGTTTCCTACCCTCTGACATCTATCACATCTCTGCATAAAGCTATAAGTATCCTTGAAGAGAGTCGGCCAATAAAACATGCCTGCAAAACCTTGGCCGCTGTTTTTTCTCCCCCGTAATGACCTCCATAAACTGATGTGTGGCAATCCTATAATATACTCTCCGTCTCACTATATGGAATACACCTTCTAATCATTCTATCAGCACATTGCTTGAACAAGTAAGGCTCATCCCAGATATACCATTTAATATCATGGAGAAACTTCTTCTTTTGATGTCCAGTTAAATCTGAGGGAATGATATTGCTCACTAGAAAGTTTGCATAGTCCGCGAACCATGGCACTCCGCGTTTCACCTCAAAAAATTGTTCATCTAGGAAGGATTCATTAATCATCACTTTGTCATTAGTATCCCTTCCCGGATTCTCTAATCGGTATAAGTGGTCTGCCACTTGGTTCTCGGTCCCTTTTTAGTCTTTAATCTCTAAGTTAAATTCATGTAGAAGAAGGATACACCTGATCAGACTGGGTTTTGTATCTTCCTTGGCTATCAAGTATCCAATCGCAACATTGTCGGTGTATACAATCACTCTTGTCTCCATCAGATAAGCACAAAATTTGTCGAATGCGTATACCACCGCTAGTCTGGGTTTTGCTAGCATAATAAATATTATGAAAGACCTTGTCCCTACACTGGCCCAATACAGCTCCCATAGTAAAATCGCTTACATCACATATTAACTCGAATGGAAGAGACTAATCAAGAGCTGTAATGACGGGTGCCGTAGTTAACTTCTTTTTTAAATGCTCAAAAGCAACCAAACATTCCTCATTAAATCTAAACTAGACATCTTTCTCTAACAAACTGCACTGCGGCTTAGTAATCTTTGAGAAGTCCTTGATAAAACGACGATAAAAGCATGCATGCCCCAAAAAGCTACGGGCCCCTTTTATAGAAGTAGATGGAGGTAAGTTTTCAATAGTTTCCAGTTTTGCCCTGTCCACCTCTAACCCTTTCCTTGAAACTTTATGTCCCAAAATAATACCTTCTTGTACCATAAAATGGCACTTCTCCCAGTTCAGTACTAGATTAGTTTCAACACACCTTTTCAGCACCATTACCAGATTCTCTAAAAACAAGTCAAAAGAGTCTCCAAAAACTAAGAAATCATCCATGAAGACTTCAACATTTTTCTCAACCATATCAGAAAAAATGGCCATCATGCACCTCTGGAATGTAGCCGGGGTATTTCATAGAACGAAAGACATCCTTCTGAAAGTAAATGTACCATAAGGACAAGTGAAGGTAGTCCTCTCTTGGTCTTCCGGGGCTATAACTATTTGGTTGTATCCCGAGTAACCATCCAGAAGACAGTAGTAATCATGACCTGCTAACCTATCCAACATTTGATCAATAAGTGGGAGATGGAAATGATCTTTCCTTGTAGCTTTGTTCAGTCTGCGGTAGTCCATGCAGACCCTCTAACCCATAACTGTTCTGGTAGGTATTAGCTCATTGTTTTCATTGGATACCACTGTCATACCCCCTTTCTTCGGCACACACTACACTGGGCTCACCCAAGAGCTGTCTGAAATAAGATAAATGATCCATGCATTTAACCACTTCAAGATCTCCTTCTTAACCACTTCCTTCATAATAGGATCCAATCTTCTTTGTTGCTCTACTGATGGCTTACTATCATCTTCCAAAATGATTTTGTGCATGCAAAATGAGGGGCTGATCCCCTTGATGTCTGCTATAGTCCATCCAATCGCTGATTTAAATTCTCGCAGCACTCGCATCAATCTATCTTCCTGGCAAGATGTTAGTGCAACATCAATTATAATAGGGAACTTTGAAGATTCAATTAAAAATGCATACCTTAGATGATTTTGAAGGGGTTTAAGGTCAAGGTTGGGAAGCATCTTAAGAGAAGGCTTGAGTCGTTCTGATGTCTCCCCTGTAAATCTGAATGGCTCAATGGGAATATTAAATTTTTGCATCTGTGGTGCTATGTCCAGAATTTTAACATACTCTATAATCTCAGTATCTTCCATATCAGATTCTCCTAGACTAGCACTCTCCAATGGCTCAATGTCAATCAAATTTCCAGCCTCTTCATTTAACACTTTGTCTACTATATCTATCCGAAACCACTCTTCTTCGTCAGTGGGGAACTTCATAGCTTTAAAGACATTAAACGTGACCTCTTGATCTTGGACTGTCATGGTCAGCTCTCCTTTCTGTACATCTATGAGTGTTCGCCATGTGGCTAGAAAAGGTCTCCCAAGGATGACTGGTATGTCTCTGTCCTCTTCATAGTCCAAAATGATGAAGTTTGCTGGGAAGATAAACTTATCTAGTTTAACCAAAACATCTTCTACAATACCTCTTGGATATTTGATGGATTTATCGACAAGATGTAATGATATATTTGTTTGCTTTGGAGCCGGCAATCCCAATTGAGTGAATATCGATAGAGGCATCAAGTTCATACATTCCCCCAAGTCACATAAGCATTTGTTGAAAGAAATCTTTCCAATGGAGCATGGTATTGTAAAACTGCCTGGATCTTTAAGCTTTAGAGGTAGTTTACGCTGCAACACTGCACTGCATTCTTCTATCAAGGTAACTGTCTCATAATCCTCTAATTTTTTCTTCCTCGATAGAATGCCTTTCATAAACTTCATGTAACTTGACATTTTCTCTAAAGCCTCTGTGAATGGTATGTTGATTTGCAGGTTTTTAAAGACCTCTAAGAACTTATTAAACTGTTTGTCTTCTCTTTTCTTCTAAAGTCTATGTGGATAAGGAATAGGAAGGTAAACAACTGGTGGTGTAGCTGTGGCTTTCTCAGCTAACTCCTTATGTTATGTCTCGATTACCCTATACTCCGAACCCCCATCAGATAAGCCATCCTCTGAAACCACTGCACCTTAACGCGGGCGTGCTAGGGTCTCTTTAATATTGGGCGCGGGCGCGCCAGAGTCAACTTTTGCAGTCCGTTTCCCTGATATCAATGTAATGGCCTAACATTGCTCCCTCCCTTCCTTTCTTTGATTTTTTTTAATATAACTTGGCAATGCCCCCTGCAGTCTTTTGTTCAACAAACTAGCCATCTGGCCCATTTGAGTCTATGACACCCCCAAATTTGGGTACTTCAATTCCCACGTGATTTGGTGTTCACCGTATAAATATCATATATGTTTTTCTACCCATAATAAATGAAAACTATAAAATAGATAGAAATAAATCATCTCCATAAGGAGTTACAACATCTGAATATAAATACATCGATCCCTGGTCATACTAACCTTAAATCTTAAATACAGAAACATCAACAAATAATTAGTCTTACACAACATTGATATAAGTCTAAAACATAAATACATTAAATGAACAACAATTCCTCATCACTTGTTAATCTTGCCCTTGCATTCTCTAGTAGAAGGCTCGTTGGACCTTTCGTTCTTAACTGTAATGTTATTATTACGCAAGAGTGAGCACGATTGCCCATAAGTATAATAATGTAACAACAATATAATAACATGCGAGTGAATCAAAGACTTTTAAAATAAGAAACTTTACTTTTGAATCAAGAATGAATAACAAGAATCAAAAGAACTCTTAAGGGTCATAAGACCTTGACCTACGTCCTAGATTGTCATGTATTTATACTTGAAACCTTTAACAATCATATGAATATGGACTCTTCTTCTCGTACATAGGGGGATCAGCCCCTAGTACCATACTGTGCACAATATCTTAACGCTAAAGCATATGTAATCCCCTATAAGAGGGTTGTTCCTCTCAGTTTTACATTAGAGTCCGCACCAAAGTAAGTTTGGTTTGGATAAACCCAACAAGGGTTCTAAAATTTAGAACTTTCATCAACTATGGAATATTCGAATCAATAAGGGTTCGCTAGTCTTACAAGGTTCAACAATAAATGATATTCAATTTGAATAATAAACTCAAGAGGTATACAAATGGAATACGTATTGTATAACACGAAAATTGATTGATAACCTTTAATATGACATCTTGAACTTGATTAATAAATAATAAAAACTTGCTTGATATAGAATATAAGTCTAGAACTTACTCAATGTAAGGAGGTAAAGTTTAGAAACTTGCTTCGTGCGTAGATTACACGTTAACTATTCACGTTCGTCAATTTAATCCCACATACCATTTACATTCACAATAAAAGTTAATCATAATGTAACTAGCATCACAAGTTCATTCTTTTTTGTCTAAACTCTGATTATGATTATACAATTCAAATCACAATACTTGTTTTCACGTAATATTAGACCTCACGAACGACTAGCTAACTATGCATTCAACAATTTAATTGAACATGTAAGTACCTCATTGACATGTTAATAATCTATTTTAACATCACATTTTTATGTTCATTAGATTAGGTTACAATTACATTTCTTGGACTAAAACAATTAAAAATCTCATTTCTGGACAAACTGCATATTGGCGTTGTGGCGCCACCATATAGGCTAACATTGGCGTTATGGCAATGATGGCACTGCGGTGCAGACATTAAACTTGGAGCTGGCGTTGTAGCGTGACACTCCAGTACTAGAATCTAATGTTCGCAAAAAATACATAACAAGGCAAAATCTTCCAATTTCTTTATTCACACATTAATTTAAGCATACCCAGATACTAGAATTATTATGTTTTCATTACCCAACCTTTATAGTATGATTTTAACAACATAAAACATACAATTACTTGAATCACATCATATAATTTCATTGTTCTTGGTGTTTTTGAAAGTTTTGAAGTTAAGACATGAAATTTGACATTACGGGTTCGTTATAACACTGAATCTGTCCGTCCAAAGTTTGTTCTCTTCGTTTTAACATATGCTATCACAATCTACTGTTAAACTCCAAGTTAAACAACAGTTCGTGGCATACCATAGCCCAAAAGGGTCATATTTATGCAACTTTTATACTCTATAACTTCAAAAATCTATTTACGACATATTTATATGCAATTGATGTTATGAAAACATACATAGATGGTAGAAAACATGTTATAATAATATATTATCATATATATACCCATAAATCATTACTCTTCTCAATTACAAAGGACTTGAAATAGTTTTTCATAGAAAAATATTAACAACGTAATTTATAATTTGGATTGAAGAGATTACTATATAGCAACTCTTCTGACTCTTCAATTTCTTCTTCAATTTCATAATTTCTCTCAAAGTTTCTCTCTAAACTCTCTCTAGAATTCTCTAAGTTAAGACTCATAAATGAAATACGTAAACAAATAAGAGTGATTAATGCGCACAGTTATGGTCAGTTAATTCCCTTCATGGGTTAACTACCCAACTCCTATTAGGGCCTTGCTTGGCTAGCTTTTAAAAGGCTCTTTCCCTTTAATTTAATTAATCCTTTATTATATAGATTAATAATGTCACACACACTTAAGCAATTAATCAAATATCTTATTTAATTTAATTTAAATATAGTATAATAATTTCTCATTAATTCACATAGTCACACAATTAAATTCTCATTTATTAATTATGTCAAACTATTAAATCTCTAATTAATTATTAAATTATTTAGAATAACATTATGCTTAATAAATAATTCATTTAATCAAATAAGCTCAATAAAATACATACATTGACTAATAAAATTCTCCACATTAATTTAATCAATGTAATACATATAATTAAGCTAATCTACCATAAATTCAACAATTAATCTAATAATTAAATCACCAAAAATTATTTATTTAATTCTATAAATATTCAAATTAAATTACAAAATCTCGTTCGTCACAGAGTCTCCAAATTCTTAATAGCCACAGCTTGGCTCTTTTATCATCACTTCAATGTTCGCCATGTATTTCAACATCATTTCTTCCATCTCAGACTTCTTTTTTGGTTGAGGAGCAGGTGGTGGTTGATGTTGGTGTTGCGTTTGCTAAAATCTAGGAGGGTAAGGAGGTTTAGGTGCATAATGCTGATGAGATTGTTGTGGTTGATACTGTTGTTGTTGAGGTTGATATTGTTGTTGTGGTTGGTGTTGTTGAACATTCTGATTATTGCTCCAACAGAAATTGGGATGGTTTTTGTTGTTGGGATGGTAGGAGTTCTGAAACTGATTCTGTGGCTTGTTGTAGTTGCTAACGAACTATACTGACTCTGCTGTGATAGCACATATCTCACAGACATAAGCAACTTGCTTAACTTTGTTCTCAGCCAAAGAGTCAATTTTCTTTGCCATTGCTTCCATTTGAGCCGATAATGTTGTGATGACATCTATCTCCAATAACCCAACAACTTTTGTTTAAGGCCTTCTGAATGTTGGATTCTGAAAATCATTTGCTGACATAGTCTCAATAAGATCATAAGCTTCTTCATAGCTCTTAGCCCACAAAGCTCCTCCTGCAGCGACATCAATGATTGCCCTAGACTTCCAACCCAACCTATTGTAGAAAGTATTAATTACCATCCAGTCAGGTATCCAGTGGTGAGGGAATTTTCTTAGCATCTCTTTATAACGTTCCCAAGCCTCATACAATGACTCTCCCTGTTGTTGCTCAAACTGAGATATAGCAATCCACATCTTCGTTGTCTTAACTATATGAAAGAATTTGACTAAGAATTTCTGTGCTAAGTCCTCCCATTTGGTTATTGACCCTGATGGCAATGAATGAAGCCAACTTCTTACCTTATCCATCAAAGTAAAAAGAAACAATCTTAACTGCACTACATCGTCTAACATACCATTGTATTTGAATGTGTCACATATTTTAATAAAACTCAGCAAGTTCTCGTTAGGATCATCAGTAGCAGCACCCCCAAACTGAACCGAATTTTGTATCATCTGTATTGTTCCCGATTTAATCTTGAAGGTGTTTGCTGCTATGACTAGCCTAACTATGCTAGTCTATAACTCATTTATTTTTGGCATATAATAGTCTCTTAAAGCTTCGTGTTCTTCCCTATGCTCTTCTGTCATGTTTGTTGATGTTTTAGTGTTCTTTTGTGTATTAGAATTACGTGCACTTGCTCTCCAAGCTTTACCGTTGATATTGTCTTGCCTAGGTACCAAATCAAAATTTGAGGATCGAGTGTGCATATACTATCCATAAGTACCTGAAACGCAAATAAAAGAAAAATAGAAATGAGATAAGATAAGAATTGTTCAAGTCAGACAAATTTAACTTAAGTTGATGACGACAGTAATAAAAATAAAAACCTATTCCCCAGCAACTACACAAAAAACTTGTTGGCTTGTTTCGGGTTTAACACTAACACGTCCAAGTATACACGGTCAATAAGTAATATAGAGTATGTCAAGTACCGTTCCCACGAATAAAGGTAATTATATCTAATCTATCATACAACAACTATATTGTTATTTTTGGTTGCTTAAACGATCGAATAACAATTGAATTAAAAACTAAAATAATTATCAACATAAAATAACTAATTATCAAGCGAAGAGATTCAATTTGGAAAGATAATGGACCCTAATTTCACTTAAAGCTTTATCCAGATTATACACCTCTTGTTTAACTTGATTAATTACTATGGAATACTAGTCGAGAGTACGAAAGTGAAACATGACTATTTTTAAATACACCATGTCCATATCACACAAAATCCACAAAACATATAGAATTCATGTGAAAACAATATTACCTAACCCACTATATGTCTATGTGAATTACAAGTAATATCAATTTAAGTGCAAGCTCTCTCAGCGACTGCACATGGCAAGCCGGTATATGTCTATCCGGATTGGGAATCACAAAATCTAACACATGTAAATTTCATGAACATATGCCAACAAGGTCAGATCTGAACTTATATTTCCTTTTTGAAATTCCATACAAGTTATTAGGGTAGATGGTGATCAATCATCTATGCATTAGGCACAACCAAGTTAGGCAATCCAACTATAATCATTCAAGCATCACAACAAGGCATATAAATCTGAACTATGTAATAAGATCCATTAGAATCACATAATGGTGGTTAGTTCATCTCAAAATTAACAACTATTATGGAATCTAAACCAAGCATTAAAAGATTCAATGAAAACAAGGAGATTAAAGAGAAAAGAGAATACAAATCTGATTAAACTCTTGCTCAAAGTCAGCTTGCAACTCAGTTCAGATCCATCATCAATACCAAAGTGAAATTCCAATAATCACAAAATAATAGATCTAAAGAGAGAAGCAAAATAATAGAGTATTGCTATGAAATCTCTCTAGCTCTATGGAACCCTAAAATAGAAAAATAAAACTGAAAGTAATAATGTCTCGTAACTAGCAAATACACCCTTTTTTAGAAATCACGCTATAACAGACTTAAAATGAAAAGTTAATTATTAAGCAGTCTTGACTAAGGCCTCCATGTCATGAAGAACCAGATTGCTAACTTCAAGTCTTCTGAGCTTAACCCCTTTGTTATAATGTCTAGCAACTCTTTTTTGATAGGCCACCAACTTTACTAGAGCCGCCTCTCTAACTTCCTTTATTAAATCAAAGTTGATGCAAATACCGTCATCGTTGTCTAACTCTTTGAAGTAGAGCCAATTTCCACATGAACTAGGGCATTGATACCGTAGGCCAATCTGAATGGTGAATCACTCATGGTTATCCTCAGAGTAGTTTGATAAGCCCACAAAACACTGAGTAGTTCCTCAAGCCATCTTCTTTTCGCATCATCGAGCCTTTGTTTAATTCCGTTTAACAAAGTTATGTTAGTAACCTCCACCTGACCATTCGACTGAGGATGAAAAACTGAAGTCTTCCGATGCTGAATGCCCAATTCTTTCAAAACACCTAAAATTATCAAACGCACAAATTGTCGGCCATTATTTAAAATCACCAACAAAGGAATGCCGAATCGAAAAATCACGAACTCCTTCTAAAACATTAAACGCTCCTGTTCTGTAATGTGTCGAAGAGGTTTCGTTTCTACCAACTTGGTCATATAATCAATAGCCACTATCACAAAACTAATTTGTCCCTTCGCATTCGTTAATGTACCCAATATGTCAACTCCCCATACAACAAAGGGAATTGGGGAAAAACCGAGTATAACTCCTCTGGTGGTTGATGAGTAATAGGACTATTCAACTGACACTTTGATCACTTCTTCACGTAGTCCATTGCATCCTTAAAAATTTTATACCAATGGTACCCTTATCGGAGCACCTTGTAAGCTAACGCCTTTACCGCCATATGATCACCATAAATCCCTTCGTGTACTTCCCGAAGAAAATACTTGGCTTTCGACGGAACCAAACACTTTAACAAAGGAGAAGAATGCGCTCTTCTATATAAATCTCCATTTATAAGCACAAATTTTGCACTCCTAAGTTTAACCCTTTTTGCCAACATCCAATCTGAAGGTAAGACGCCATCCGCCAAATAGTCAAATAAGGTGTCATCCAATAATTTGACCGTTCCACAAATATAACATCTGCATGTTGAACACTTGGCTGATTCAGAACTTCTATAGGTATACCAATCCACTAAATGTACTCGCATCTGTTGTATCCAACCTCATATCGACGTCGAAATTTTTAATTATCCCTTTTCTGTTCTTATCTATTGGTGTTCTCATGTTAGGTGAGATTTGTTTGAAAAAACAAGTTGTGAAATGGTCCGACATGTATATGTCGACGATTAGACTGTAAGAGTCGCTAGTTGGTATTTTAAAATGGTTGCACCAACTCAACCGAGAAATGGTTTGCACATAGACCTAGTGATGTGACACTATTTAGTTGGTCTGTGAAATTGAGATTCGATAGGGTCCTAGGGCTTGATTATGCGGGGGGAAGGTGTTCGGCACCCCCGACAACCGTGGTGACACGGTGACCACCACCTTTCATTTTAAATGTTTGTTTGAATGTGTGTGTGTGTGTAGGTCTATGTGAAGTTATCTGGAAGTAATGATATTCCTCGTTTGCACCTATATACAAAGGGTTTGAATTTTGTATAAAAGTTCAATTTTAACAAGATATTGCAGTGATGTTTTGTAAAACATGTTTTTTAAACCCTTATGCTCAATAGTAATTAAGGCATTTGATACTTCAATTTTATTATGTGTTCAGCCTGATTGCTTTTATTATTTCCGAGATGGGAAGCATCTTCAAGAAAATAAGATACATAGCAGTGCCGAACTCCTTGTGGGCATGGGAGCCATCTAAGGAAATTCAAACGCCATGAATAATTTGCAAGTTGGTTACAGCTGAAAATGTCTATCACAGGAGCCGAATCTAGGTTCAAGAACTGAATCTGTGATCACATGATTCCTAGGCTCACTGTTGGTCAGAAAACTGATCACTAAACACGCGAAAGTATATGCGGTCTAACAAGTAATACGGTGATAAGTAGAGTGTTATACCACGATGAACTATCACTAATATTTACTAAATACCGTCTTTATATCGCTTAAGTCTTATTCGAACATCAATTAATGAAAGTGTGATTAATCTAAGTATAACTAATTATATAATCAATTAAATGGATAATGAATGGTAATCGAAGGAATTACAAGTTAAGGTTACAACTTCACCCCACACAGGCATTCTGTCGAACACCTGGCGTGCTATGCTTCATCAAACTTCTTACCCTTCTTTCTTTGGTTTTAATGGTCATTATAATTTGTTGACCAAGAACACACATGTGCTCATACAGCTCGATCGTGGTATGCACAAACATATCCTTTCCAGATCCATCCGATAGGGAATAGAACAGAAAAGAATGTCCAAGCTAGATACAATCCTACACATATCTATGTGAATTAATCATAACAAGGATTTAAGCATAAGTTCTCAAATAGGTCGCACGTGGCACACATATATATGTCTATTCTACGCACAACTTATGCAATTGAAACCCATAATCACATGTCAATATATTTAAGTGTAAATCTACAATCCTCCTTTCAATATCATGTAGATTACAAAAATCATCACTAATGTCTTAGCGAGAATTATTAAGCATGAATATAATAAACCAAACCATATGGTGCCAACCAAAGAGATTAAACAGTCTATTTAAATAACAAAGGGTTCCATTATAACCTTAGAGGCAATACTCAGTTCATAGCTATTGAACAAAATATAAGTAGAAATAAAGACAACATTTATGGATTACAAAATCAGAGGAAATATATGGATAAGAATAAACTATGTCGAGGCTCTTCATTCTCCAAGCATTCTGCTCCTTCCAAGCTCTCCAATTTGTGTAGCTCACTGCTCTTGTTGCTCCAAGGAAATCCCAGACATTTCCCTAAACTACCTAATCTATATTTACAGACATTAACTAAGACCTAGAGAAAGAATATACAAAAGAGGAAGAAAATACACTATTCTATCCTAAGCTATGCTATTCTCCGAGTATATGATATCTGATGTATATTGTAGAGGCTTCCTTCCTTCTTATATCAGCTCCCCCCTTTTTCTAGGTCAAACCAAGCATTTCTCTACCTGGGCATAGGAGGTGGCGCTGCAGCGCAAGCAATAAGGCTTAGGGTGGCACTGTGGCACCACGTCATCAACAAAAAGACCGAAGCTCGCGCTGTAGCGCGAGTCTAAGAAGGAACTGTGGCGCTGTAATGCCAGGATGATATCAGCAAGGACCAAGGGCTCGCGCTACGGTGCGAGATATAGATCGGGCATTGGAACTGTGACACTAGTGTATTGAAATTGCCCATTTTGCCCCTGAAAGCCATATAAGTCATGTAAAGCCCTACAATACATCGGTTAAGCATAATAACACTATAATCATATAAAACTATATAAAATCTACGAGATCAGGTAATCATTTAAGGTATAAATTATTCGATTTGCGGGTATAAATCCCACTCATCAAATACCCCCAAACTTAAGTCTTTGCTTGTCCTTGAGGAAACTATCTAACACAACACTAACAATAGTAAAACACACGCGAAAGAAAAATATAATTGTAAACTAGTATCATTACTTCTAAGCTCGATCATAGCTACTCCCAGAGAACATGGAAAATACATATATGAGTAAGGGTTCATTCAATTTCAAGCATAAGACTGTATTCGATCCATTCTATGCGTGTGTATGGAGACCAACCGTCCTAACTAATCATAGCTCAAATAATTTTGCACAGTCGATTGTTAATACCAATATGCAAACTCCGCAACTTAAACATTCAATAAGCATTAAGAATAAGACACAAATACAGGAAATGATGAAAAGACTCTAGCATGAAGACGGTAAAATCTGACTCAAACAGTCCTTAATTACCTTAGACTAATAAGAACTACCCATTAATGAGCTTTTGATCAGTGACTCGCAATCCAGATGACTTTAGGGCACTAGGTGTAGAACGCCCATATGAATGTAATAACTCGAGCAGTAAAGGCCACGTAATCCACATAAGCCAAATTAGATTTTTCGAACTCTGAAAATTATTCGGTGAGTGAATTTTATGCTCTATATCAACATCGGTCCTGCGTTTATGGGCGAGTGCATTTTACGCTCCATCTCGACCCACCGCAAAACTTTCGATATTAAATCTTCTTTTCACGAGAATTATGCTCATCTCAAGTGGATTTTAGTATGTTTTTAACTGCATTTTGTGTTTATTTTGCATTACTTGATTAAAACTCCTCTAGTATAGAAATGCAGGAAATGGAATGATTTGGCTTTACAACAGTGGTATGGATCTAACAAAGGCTTGATAAATGGAATGTGTGTTGATAAGGAACAGGGTATTGGTGAAGAACAAACAACAAGCCACAACATTAGATAGTAGTATGCAGTAGACAGAAGAAGCGTGGCCGCACTGCTTGACAAAGTAGTTCGCGCGCGCCCGTGCGATAGGCAGGCAGAGGCTGAAAACACACATCATGCGCTCGCGTGGCTGAACAAGTTAGCTTTCATGCGTCCGCACTGGAATCGCGCGTCCGCGTCCATTTTGTATGGTGATCATGCGCGGCCGCGCGCGTTATCTGCAACTGTTATTTGACTTATGTTTTTGAATTTGAAATTTGAATGTGGTCTGATCTAAAACTATTCTGGTTGGTACCAGACGTAATTTAAGAACATTTTTATCAGTTTTTCAAGAGGTAACTAGGGTTCCAAGCATAAAACAAATCCTAGAGAGGATTCGGGCATAAACTCAAGATTTTCTACATCTTCTTTTGAATTCAGCAATTATATAAGTATTCATTTTATTTTCCTGGAAAGTATTGGAGATTTGGGTAGCATTCTGGAACGAATTCTACAACTGGGTTTGATCAATTCTATTTTCTATCTCACTTGTGATATTTATTCTCAATGTGTTACTATAATCCCATAATGGTTTTAGGTTAAGAAATGAACTAAACTCCATTATGGGATTCTAACGGATTTTGATATGTAATCTATAATTAATTTTCTGATTGATTGATTGCTTGTTTATCATTGGGATTTCTGTTATGATTGATTGGATTGCATGAATGTTTGATCACCATTCATCTAATATGATTATATGGAATTAAAAAATGACATGTGAGCATAGCTGTAATCATGATAGCATGCGTTTATGAGGATGAAATGTTTATCTTTTTGTTTCGTGAACCAGATAGAAATATATTGTTTCACCGTGTGTAGTAGTATAAGAACTTGTGCTTCAATTCAATATTGCTGCAAATTTACATATATAGTGACTTTGGCATTATTGTCGATTATATGATTTCAATCACAATGTGGATGTTATGTAAACATGTCATAATTCATTGAAAATGATTATGTCTATATTTGTGCTCTTAGCTAATTTTTCATGATAAATGTATGATTGTGCATGATGTCAATGTTTAAATGAAATATGAAATGAAGTTAGAATCCCATTCTTTCCAAATTTGATTTCATTAAATTAGTCTTGTGTTTTATTCATTAATTGAATATTGGTTAAGCATAATTGTGAATTATTTGTTTAAGCATATAAAAATAGTGATACAATTGGTGTATGATAGTTTAACTTTAAAACCTTTCTCCGTGGATCGATACTGTTCTTACTTTGTACTACTTTTTGACCCATGTATGCTTGCATGAGTTAGAGTCCTTTTGTTAGGACTAAAAAGGAGGCAACAAGTTTTTTGCGCTGTTGTAGGGGAAAGCATTTAATTTTAATATTATTATCATCAATTTTTAGCTAAATTGTATGACTTAGACAATTCTAATCTTGTCTCATTTCTATTTTTGTTTTTTTAGGCACTTGTATATAGTATATGCACACTCAATCCTCTAATCCTGAGTTAACACCTTTACAGGAGAACATCAACGGTAGGGGTTGGAAATCAAGAGCACGTAGAAATATACAAGCAAAGTTAGAGACCACAACATCTAATATGGCAGCCGTAGAACAAAGAGAAGAGCAAAGGGAGGAACAAAGGGCTTTAAGAGATTATTCAATGCCAAATATTAATGGATTGCAGTCAAGTATAGTCAGACCAGCGATATCAGCCAACACCTTCGAGATTAAGTTGGGCACTATTCAAATTATGCAGAATTCAGTAAAGTTTGGGGGTGCTGCTACAGACGATCCAAATGAACATCTATTGAGCTTTATTGAAATATGTGATACTTTCAGATACAACGAGGTGACAGAGGATGCAATCAGACTTAGACTATTTCCGTTTTCATTGTGGGATAAAGCTAGAAGTTGGCTTCACTCTTTATGTAAGACCCCAAATTTTACGAAATGAAAGTATTCAATTTTTATAATTATTATTCTATTTAGTGAATGATTAAATTGAGAAAGGGTTAAAGTTAAGAGTGACATGTGAAAATTTTACAAAGTAAACAAGTTGATATAAAATATTCGTTGTGTCGGGGAATATTCGATTGGTCAGGGAATATTTGTTTTAAAAGGAAATATTCGTACGACAACATAATCACTGGTTAACTCCACAACGGAAGTATTGTCGTAGTAAGAAAACGACAGAGTTATCATTTTATAAAAATAACGGCGAAAGTGTTACCGTTAAAATTGTTGAACTACCCGGTAGTAAAAGTACAGTAATACGTGTAGTTGCATAGTAGCACACGATATTGATTATTGATGCTTACATAAGAAGTCACTCAATTATACTCAATTATTGCTATAGTAATTGCTGCATCATATCTCTCATATTATTTATTTAATTATTGTCACAGTATCATCTGCATAATATTTTTTATACTATTAAATCAATAATTGAGACGACAAAGTTATTCATATTATTATTTGCAATATTGACAATGTCTAGAAGTTCTGTCAAGGAGAGGTTTGGTCACCTAATTGCGCGCCAATAAGGAGAAACCATTATCGGAAAGCCCCCTCTTTCATGGGAACGACCTGGTTGTTAAATATTGTGAATTATAATATTAATAATAAATAAGTTCGTGTTTATTAAAGATGAAATTGACAGTTCCATTGTGTTGGAATTATTTGTGTTAGTGAAAATCGATATTTATTTCGATAATAATTGATGTGTGGAGGTTATATTGACCAATCGGGTAATTAACCGGATAAATAAGTAATTAATTACTATTGATTCACATGATTATAACTATTTCTTAACATGTGTGTACTATTGATTCACATTCATTTACTATTAGGGGAGTTGGTGCAAGATTGATTATACTTGCATGACTAAGTTAAAAATAGAGGTATATATAGATGTACTATACTATAATTGTTTTTTCACATGTTTAGAACTATTGAGTCACATGATTTACTATTAGGAGAGGTGGTGCAAGTTTGATAATACTTGTAGGACTAAATTAAAAATAAAGGAAAATATGAAGGTATTATACTGTAATATTTCGAGCCCCAAAACGTGCAATTATCGAAACTATATTTTCCTATAAATAAAAGCTCATTCCTTCATTATTTTTCACTAATTCACTAAAGCTATAGGGCAATTATTATAGAGAGAAATTATAGAGAGAAAGAAGAAGTGAAGTCTGCTACCTCACTATTCCAATATCCAGTCTTCTTCTGAGGTAAGGGGTATTATTTCTTTCGTATTCATGAAGAGAGCTTCTATTATTCCACTCTTTATTATTATATTTGAATAACCTGTCTATGCGAAGTACCGCATACATGGTAAAATTCTTCTGTTATTCCATTCTTTATTATTCTATTGGAATAACCCGTCTGTGCGGTCTATCGCAAGCCTGGTGAATTTTGTTGTTATTCCATTCTTTATTATTCTGTTGGAATATCCTGTCTGTGCGGATTACGCATGACCTGGTTCCGTTCTTTATTATTCTATTGGAATATCATGTCTGTGCGAATTACGCATGACCTGTTTCCATTCTTTATTATTCTGTTGGAATAATATGTCTATGTGGATTACCGCATGCATGGTGAATGACCTTTTGTAATAACCCGATATTTTCTATATAAATAAAACATAAATTTTACGTATAATTTTTTTTTATTTGAAGGATGAGGATTTGTACAAGATAATGTGTATATGTATTTATGTGGTAAATAAAAATATATTTATTACATGAATATTTATAAATAATTTTATTTTAGAATTAATGATCATTATAAATTATATTTTTTAATAATTAATTTTATTGTAGAAATGTTTTTATTATTTATTTTTCAAAGGAAATATGATATTATATTATTTAAATAATATAAGGAATGGTTATTGTAGTTATTATAATTATTATTTATTTATATGAATTTTAGCTTGGATTATTAAGTTAAATATTTTAACTTAATTAATAAAGCTATTTATGCAAGGTAAATCAGATATTGAATACAAATCCTAATTCTGGTTTTGCAACAAGGAATGGTAATAATAATATAATATTAATTATATTTTTGATTTTTTATTACTATAAATATGTACTGTATACGTGGACCAATGATGGTTGGTCAATTATGGCGTTATAGGACAAACCCTAGTATTACTATATGAAACCCTAATTTAAAATACAAATTAGAGTTCAAGATAGTTAGGTAATAGTGTTAATGTGATCAATGTCGGATATTATAAATATAAATGCTAATTAGGTAAACCCTAATTATTGACTAGAAACCCTAATGGTGAAATTAAAACACTAATCGATATTTAGGAACCCTAACTGTCAAATTGGGAAATCCTAATTACTAATTTAGGATGTTTAATGCTCATTAGCGGAATTTAAACCCTAAATGATCATGATTAATGTGATTAGAAATCCTAATTACAAATTGTTAACCCAAATTATCAAATGGGTGCTCTAATTGATAAATTAGTGATCTTAATTATAATTAGTAAATTATAAACCCTAATGTTCCCATATAATATAATTACTAAACCTAATCTAATTAGTGATTTCTAAATTACAATTTTAGAAACTAAAATTTTATATTTTTCAAACCGTAAGTGCTAAATTTTATAAATGCTATATGCTAAACCTTAGGGTTAAACCCTAAGAGTTTGCCAAGCTCCATTTTTTTCATTAAATTGGAAAGACAAATAACCATTATGCCCTTTGCATTATTAAAGCTACAAACTTAGGTTTTGACACTAGGTGAAGTGGGTGAACAAACCAACAACTCCATGTACTCTATAATTGCTAGCACTCAGCTTATATATCAACCATTCATGCATCATGGACTTCTATTTATAGCATTGGAGAGAAAAAAAATCATTTGCAAGCTCATTTTCTCTCCAAACACTCAACCTATTTCTCTCCCTCAAGACCAACGAAATTCTAAGGCATTTCAGTCACAAAAACCGAGCCCCACTATCATCCCTAAAAAATCAGAAGCTTTGAATCAGAAATTAATCATAGAAGGTATAAAACCCTAGCTTGATTTCTGTCCAATTTTTTGATGTTTGATGTTTGAAATATTTGTTAAAACATGTTGGTTATAGTGTCTAATGATGATCTGGGTTGCTAGATATTGAATCCACAACATCTAGAGGGTCAGATTTGAAGATTTACAAAATCTGGAAAAAATTTGTTTTGTTTTCTGACAACGAATGTCAGGCCTTTCATCTCCGTGATCTTTAATGCTTTTTGTGTTTTGAAACTTTGTAGTTGTAGTCTGATATGTGCTCTTTTATCTGAGCTTGAAATCAGGCTTAGATCATATGTGGATTGTAAGTTATGGAAGGTCAAACTGTGCTGACCGACAATGACTTGCAAAGTTTCTGGGTAACCCAAGTGTTCCCAGGTCGGTCTTACATCTTATTTAGGGGCTTTGATCTTGCAAGTTATACATGTTATGTAAAGGTTATTGAATCCATGTTATAGTATGTTAGTTTATCTCTGGATCCATGATTTGTGTGACTATAAATATCAAGTGTACAAGATTTTGTGGCTGGTCAAAGGAGGTCAGACGTTCATGAAATCAGTTTTCTAGGTAACCCAGAAAACTGATGAACATGATGACTAACAGGCTTTGACCGGCATGTATCTTCATGATGTTATGTTTTTATGGAGATTTTTTGTAATGGATCTGTAGTATCACATGTTATCTGCTAGCTGGATGCACTATATCACAAAAATATCACATAAATCACAAGTTGTGGAGGCCCAAAAATGAGCAGTCGAACTGTTCTTCATTTTTGGGTAACCCAGAAAATGAAGAACAACTCTGACAACTTATTATAGGCCCCCGATCTCGTTTGTTTCATGCTTGTTATCCATGTTTATTGTTGGGACTTGTAGTGTTGAATTTGTACTACACAATCAGACCAAAAACATTCACAGAAACACATTACACAGTTCGTAATTAATGGTCAAAGTAGCTAACCCGAAGCTGACTATGAATGTTCTTGAAGGCTCAAGAACACCATAGACTACACTGTCTATTGCTAAAGGCCTATAGCAATAGTTTTATTAATTTTAATTAATTAAATTTTCAAGAATCATTTAAAATAGGAATTAAATTCTGAAAATTACAAAAATTATTTTAAAAATTATTTGCCGTCAGCAACTCCAGCTGCATACGGCAATGAGCGAATCCCTCAGATACAGGGACCTCTTGCAAAATAGAATGGTACCATCGTCGTCCTCGTGGATAGGTATCTAAGCCTTACACACTCATAGGACGCAAACATAGAAGCCTCTCATAGGCCCAAAACTGCTAACACAATCGTAAAACATCTGCTGTCAGTAAACACTCTTAACATGTGAAGGGGAAACGACAAGAGAAATACTCACCAGCAAAAACGGGTAAAATCCTAGCCAAGCCTCGGTCAAACCTTGTGAGCGCAGACGCATGCCCTGGAGGAAATAGGCAAAGGTGTAAGAGCCCAAATCGTACTCTCCTATACGGTCTACATCGCTTGTGGCGCTGACCAAAGCGAAAGATACCGTGGCAGAGTTATCTGCTATGAGCCTCAAATGATTATCAAGAACAATCGACGCAGAACGCGATCCCTGATCCTAATATCATCAGGCATGGGCTCACTCAATAGCCCGCTCATAACATCTATGCTCAAAGGACCAGAATGGACAGTACTACCTTTGAGCGCACCCGCTGGAACTCCTAACAAGGATCGGATGGCAGTAGGGGTGATATTCGCCATGCAAGGCACAGGCTCCCCTCCAAACTTTATACCTGTGATAAATCGCTAATCCATATGCGTTATCTTCACCTTGCAATCCAGCAGGTGTAGTGACTGAGTCTGATGAAACAATCTCTCAGACAATGCCCTGAGGTAACCCCAGGGACAACGACGGGGAAGGATGGACAAAAATGCCCCAAATCCCCACTCATGCACTACTGCTCTATAATCAGGATGAAGCGCCTGGTACATGGAGTGGATGCTAAACCAGTTCCCCCAAGGCTGTGTAAAACCTGAAACCTGTATGAAGCACAGATCAACATCAGAACCCTTTTAATCCTCATCAATAACAAAGAAGGAAGATAAAGTCTAACGTCATACCTCGTTAGCATTCAAGTACATCGATGCGTGTCTACCCAAATCACCTAGCAACTCTAGGTTCACCACCTGGATACTCGGAAGCTCCCTGCGAGGGATATGTACAGCAGGAGCGGGATCCTCAATATCCACCTCCTCGTCCTCGACGTCTGGAACCTCTACTTGGACGGGACGAATCACATCCTCGACCAACCGACGAGGCTGTCTGTCAGAACGAGGACGAGGCACTTCGGAAGCCCTCCACCTTACGCCAGAAGCTATCCTATAGGAACTACTCGGCTGATCCGGATCCATAATATCTGGACAACAAATCTCCAAATCACCTTAGAAAGGTTGTGGTATTTCCTTAACTGGAGCTTTCTAAAATGTATTATATGACTATATGCATTCATGCATTTACTTTAACATATAATAGAGTTAGAATGCATGACTACCCAATGCCTACATTTGGAAAAATTTCGCCATAGTCCCCTTTGAAAATAGGACTATCCACATGCACACAAGCATATCTAGGTGGCCATTCAGTAACACACCTGTCCCAAAGTCATATACCTAATATATGCATTGAAAATCAAAATTATCATACATAAGGCCAACCTCAATGCTAGGAGTATTTTGCCTTTCTACCATTTGCTCATTGGACCTCAAATTGGACAAAAAATAGCAGAAAAAGGTGCCAATTTGACTTTCTCAGAAGTCAAATTTTTTCACATCATTATGTTTAGCATGGTTTAATACTAACATTTACTATGTTGAATATTTTTTATCAAGTCATTTGTGCATACAAAATCACTACTATGTGTTTAGATGCATTTCGTGCGATATCTCACAATCTAACGGACAGAAACTGGAAAAAATAAATGCATACGTTAACAGGATAATGTAGAATACTTGTACGGTGAAAGAATTTGCAGAAAGCAGCCCGAACTCAGTAAATCTGAAAGTGGGTCACGAGTTTTTTCTAGAGAGAAACAAGTTGAAAGTGACTTATGAAGGCAGGCTGCTGGGATTTATCTTCTACGCCTGGGCCCCACCCCTTCGGCTCGGTCCAGTTCAAGTTGAAACGGAGTTCTTACGGGCTAGAAAGGTTAAATCAAGAATAAAAATGCCACGCGATTGAGCAAAACAACATACAATCCCGGTCTTCTCAGATAAGACTTTGATTCTGCACTTCACTCATTGGTAGTCGCCTGAACACAAAGTATACTCTGCCGATGACCTCAGTTGTCACAAATCATATACGACAATACCTTATATAGGTCCGATGCTGCCGACTCCAGGTCGTTCCCTACGTGAATCCCCGACGGGGGTTACAACGTAGATCCCCGGTGGGGGTTACAACACGTTCATCAGTTGACAATTCTATCAACGAAGGTTAAGCAGCCTTGACATTATTTTAGCCGATGGCAGGTAAACTGTGACAACCCGAGAAAGTAGACAATTTATGAAAATCTTAAATGATTGATTTAAGGTCAAATAATAGACCTAGACAGAAAATAAGTGTATGCGTTTGATGTTATTGGGATTGAATTTTGAGGATTTCAAAATTCGGTGAAGGATATAGGTGAATTATTCAGGATTAAGGATTTATGAGAATATGTTTTGCGTTTATGGTTGTGTATGTGTTCATAATGTGGTTAAGGGTCATGGGTTGTCCAGATAAATTACATCTGTGACAAACCCTAAGTATATATTAAGAACGTCAACGTTCAGTTCGAAAACCCTAACGTCTAATAAGAAACTCTAGAAATCGGTTCTGGAAACCATAGTTTCTGTTCCGGGAATCCAAAACCCTAAATTCATGATATGAATATGGTGATTAAGTTAGAAAACTCTAGCGATATGTTCAGAAACCCTAATTTCAGTATCAAGAATTTAAACCCTAATTTGGGAATCCTAATGTGGAGTATTAAACCCTAAGGGTTAAAAAGCTGTGTGTAAGGAATATGAACAGTATGTGATGGTTTATTTTTGTTTATTATATAAACAAACAAAAGAAACTAGTGTAACCCTAATTATATATTAGGAATGAAGGATTTAATAACTTAAGAGTTATGGAAAAAGAGAATTGTGGTATTTAGATTATTTATTAATTCTAGGAGATTTATTTTATATATCTCAAATGATTAAATTTATAACCTAATTATAGCAAGTCTAATTGGGTTAAGAAATTATGTGTGTATGAGCAAGGATTGGTGTTATAATTGAGGAAGTAAAAACCCTAAGAAAATGAATTGGGTTGGATAAGAATTAAAGGTATTGAACTATGTATAGCCCAAATGTTGGTCAATAAAATTAGTTAGAGGCCCAAACAATACATTAATTGAGTGACCTAAATATTTTATTTTGGAAACCCAAAACATTAAAGGAATGGCTCAACTTTTAGCCCAAGTGGGAGAGGAATTTTTGGACATTTAGTAAATCAATTAAGGCATTAAAAAGAAAGCCAAAAATTGGGACAATCTAAGGCCAAGTGGCCGGACCTAGGTGAGCAAAAAGGAGGGGGAATGAATGTTATGATTATTTGCTTTAGTTGGTTACCATCTTCTACCAACTCCCCCATGTGTCCTCATTTGTTTAAGCCAACACTTTGACATTTATTCCAAGTAAAAGCTTAGTGGTTAGTGTGGGAGAGAAAGAGCAAGAATTAGTGGGATCTAGTAATGCTACATGGCCGGTTATGGAAGGGAAGAAAAGAGAGGGTGGAATTTAATAAATTGAGCCACAATTTGTAAAGATATGTACAAGAATGCTAGGTGTCAAATGCATAAAGAAGCCACCTTATTTCACCAAAATTTCAAACAATCTAAGAGATATTGGAAGATATTGGGTCAAGTGGCAAGACTAGAAATAAAAGGAAATGTCATTTATATCATTTTGTCACATTTTTTTAATAAGTTGAGTGTAGATCTTGTCATGATCTTGGGTGGGTGAACTAACCCTAACCCTAACCTAAACCCTAAGAGTTTTTTAAACCCTAAATCCTAGATTGCTCAAAACTTTACCCTAAGGGTTTGCAACAAATGGAAATTCTAGAAATAAAAAGAAAAGTCCAAAATGACCCTCTTGTATTTAATTAAGTTGGAGTGCAAATCTTGCATTACCTTTGGTTGTTCACCAACCCTAACCTAAACCTACCTTGGCATGTGACTTTTATATCTAGCATGCCACCTTGCAATGTATAGATACATTGTATCAATTTAAAAGACTAGAAAGAGAGAGAAAAGCTCCATTTTATTTTGCAAAACAACCAAGTCCCATCTCTCTCTATATTTCGGATCTTGGAGTGTGAAATTGTGAGAAACCAAGTTAGGATTGTGTAAAAACACATCAATAACAGATCATGCGGATCAGAAATCAAAATCAAGAGGATTATCACAAAAGGTATAAAATCCTAACTAGTTTATGTATTTGATTTTTGGTTATTTTGAACTATAGATCTACTTGTTAAATGGTGTTTTATGCTTAGATCTAACTATTTTGAGTATTAAAAGTTTAATCAAAACAAGAAAAGTAAAATAGTTTTCAAACTTTAAAGAAAAAAAATCTAGTGGACTGATGTCTCTAAAAGGAAAGTTCCGGATTTGTTAGGGTGCTCTAAAAATTCTGGACTTGTGATATGTTTTAGTACACTAAATAAGCTTTCCATAGACTCCAGAACGGACTAATTCCGACTCCGGATGAAGTAGTTATGACGTTCGGAAGAAGCATGATCAAAACTGCTAAAAACAAAATTTTTGGAGAAACCAAGCATGATATGGAAATGATCTTATCTCTCATTCTACTTTGAATTTTTGAGTATGGTCAGTTTGTGGAGCTAGATAGAAGTTAGGGATAAAATCCCTGTGGAATTACTTAATTAGGTTGAATATTGAACAAGTTATGGGATTTCTCCCAAACTATTCAAAGATAAGAAAAACTGTTAGAGGGACAGTTTTTAACATCCATTTTTAGGCTCAATTCTGGGAGCTTAACATGTCCAAATATGGATTGTGATAGATGAAAACTGTATTTCGGAAAGATATGAACCCAAAAAAATTGGCGGATCATTAATCGAAGTTATAGATTTTATTTTATTTAAGATTTAGTTAAGGACCCCAAAACTGCAAATAGCCAAAAAGTTGCTGCCCATATTTTTGCGAGGGCTGTTTTAGCAACTTAATTTGTGAAATAAATTCCAGCCTTTTGGGAAATGAAAATATATGGTATTATGTAGCTCGTGTCTAAAAATGAGCTGATTCCGAGTTAAAACGACCAAGTTATGACCGTTCTAATTTTTATGATTTTCCAACGGAAATCGCTATAAACGGAGTTCTACAACTCCGATTGCCACAAAATTTAAAATGAAGCATCACGTTAACATATGTAAGGTTATACCAAGAGATGGGAATGTTTGGAGTTAAGCAAGAGGTAGCTAATTTCTTAAGCTACGCACTAGAATTAATTTTTGAAAAAAAATATCAAAGGAAGTTGGAAAATTATGGAAAAATAATTTTTGTGTATGAAATACATGTATATATGTTTGACCAAAGGATAGAAAAATAATAAGTTGATTTGGAATTTTTGTGAAGAAGAATAGTGAATTCAGGTTGTTGAAATGGAATTCAGGTTGCTAAAATGATTTGGTCTGTTGAAATAGTAACTTCAGGATACTGAAACGAAATCTAATTTAATAAATGATATTTCAATTTAATGAAAGGTTATCTTGCTTACTAAGATATCATGAAAGGGAAAACTTATATGTATAAGTTATAAAGTGATGAAAAGATTATCAAAGTATAACAATAACATTAAGACTTATGCGTAATGACTAATACTTAACTACATGTTTAAATGCTAGACACTTTGATATACGATGATAAAATTGTGTCGGTATCAACTCAAACTTAATAGTCTAATTTAATACTAAGTCTTATGTGTATTATAGACTGATAGGATTATGTGCTATGTGTTTAGGTTATTCTGTGGATATGTAAATATAACAGTATTATACTGTGATGATATTATTCTAATATTGGAGATCTATACTACTAATATTAGGTCTTCGGGTAATGCGATATAAATTACGTTGCGGTAATCAACTGTTCAGGCACGTTTTCTTTTGCTTAACTCTAATAAGAGTAGTTTCTTCAAGCTTATGGTTAATCATTGCTGATTGCCATAAAATTTGTACTCTGTACATCTTGCATGTATAAGTCAGGTATGTAAGGCTGATCACCTTCATTACCAGTTGGTTCAGAAACGTTTGTTCATGTATAATACTTGTTCAGTCAAAAATTTGTTCGTGCTAGTTCTCAATTATTTTGATGAATTATAGCAAGCCCATTATTCATACTCTTCAATCATGATATATATCGTTATATTATTGTATAAAAACTTGTTGGGCAACTTTCATGCTCACCCTTGCTATATCATGATAAAACATTGCAGATAAGGCGAATGCGTTTGGATACAGGAAACGATTAAAGCCAAGTTCAGCTTGGGATATAAAGTGCAGCTAATTTGTTATAACGTATTTGATAAATATTTTTGTGTAATAGATATTTTATGAAATGTGTATTAAGTTAAGGTTACTCGACCTTGGGGAATAGTGTGTAATGTATTGTATAAACAATTTATATTTATATCTTTCGCAATAGTGAAAGAATTAGTGTACCGAGTCCGCGGCGATTCGGGGCCCGGATTCGGGGATACTACAGTTGGTATCAGAGCTATAAGCATGAATTTGCGAAGAGCCTCGAGCCTCTCGCTGGTGACATCCTTGTGTGGAATGCACCGAAGCCAGACTCTCCGTAGGGGACGCCGAGCCAGTCGGTGGCAAGCTGATAGGTACCCCTGTAAGGTGTTATGGTTGGAAGCACCATGAAAGTTACAGTTGGTATCAAAGCTATAAGCATGAATTTGCAAAGAGCCCCGAGCCTTTATCTGGTGACATCCCTTTAAGGGAAGGCACCGAAGCCAGACATTCCGTAGGGGACGCCGAGCGAGTCGGTAGCAAGTTGATAGGTATCACTGTGGGGTGCTATGGTCGTAAGTACCATAAGTACTACAGTTGGTATCAAAGCTGTTGGTTATGAAGCTTAGGTAGGAATACGTGAGACCAATAACTGCAGTGATTAGGATAAGATCTAACTCACATAGAGTTAGTTGGTCAGAAAGATTCAAAGATGAATCTCGGCGAGTGTAAAGACACAGAGTTCCCTAACTCTGATAATAAAGTTGAACAGTAATGGTGAATAGATCGAGTCTAAAAGACTGAAAGTGCAGGAATAGGAGATCGTAAAACAAAACGATCATAGGCATAAAAATAAATCGTAATATATACGATAAGATCACCCCGTGATCTGATAAGGTTACGGCAGTCAGAAAGAATCAATCTTATGATTGAAAAGTTTACGGCAAGATGCTGTGTGTAAGTTGTACTATGAAATTGTACTATGAAAACTCATGAAAGAGTTATGGATTATGAATACGAATTGAATTCGTATTGAAAAATGGGGTTAAGATTAGGTGGGGATTTCAATGAGGACTCGTGTCAGCAACTGAGTTGTATGATTCCTTGTATGGGCGGGGAATTGTACTTGGTGTAAAAACTACTTAGTTAGTGGCATTGGTAATAATTGAAATGTTGTGTCACGCTAGTTGTTATATACAGATAAATAGGTCATAGGTATAGAATATAAGATTAAGTACGAGTTCTTAGAACTCATACTTATGTGACATTCTTGACTTATAGTTATATGAAATGTTTATGAGCCCCTCAGCGAACGGACGCCAAAGGTCGGACTAGGGTAAGTTCGTAAACTAATATAATTGTGGCCAGGTTATGAACTCATAAGTGTGGTTT
Source organism: Panax japonicus (assembly GCA_020205505.1). Classification (NCBI taxonomy): domain Eukaryota; kingdom Viridiplantae; phylum Streptophyta; class Magnoliopsida; order Apiales; family Araliaceae; genus Panax; species Panax japonicus. Next base: position 46,037,233 of record CM035094.1, read on the forward strand.
TATGAACTGGGTATAGTTGTGTGTGAATGGAGTGTTAAGGATTATAGGAACAGATAGATTGTTAAGCAAATGATCATTAGTGGAGACTTAGGTTTTCCTAAACCCTAACTATGCTAAACTTCAAATGTTTAACATCAAGCTAAATACGCACTATGTGCCTTTTAAAAAAAAATTTGTTTTTATTTATCACTTATGTACCATGTGATCTGGTGCAGAGATGATAAAAAAATGATGGAGTTATCAATGCAGAATTACTTGGTGTTGGATGTGATCTAAGGATCGTCAGCCCACTACAGTATGATGTAGTATAACAAAGTCAAAAAATGACGAAATCCTCAAAGGACTGTTAAATACAGTGCGGCATCATGACGTCATTCTCAAAAATGTTTATTGAAAGAAATTTCCCAAACCAAATTGTTTTACTGTGGAATCAAATAAGACTGAGGTAAAATTTTTGTGCCTTTGGCAGTGATGGGAAAACAGATAAAATCAGTACTTGGCCAGTACAGGGCATATCGGGCTGATCACCCTTTGTGTCCGTAAGTAATGACGGTTTGAGGATGAATTTCCATAAAACCTTTGCGAAAATGACAAACAAACAGTCTATACGATTCCTCAGCACAGTTTTAAAATTTTTACCCTTGTGAGTGGTGTATTGGGTAGCATGTGATGATATGTGTGAATGGTATAAGCTGTATGGTTTAAGGTGCACGGTGTAAGGTGTAAGGTATAAGGTAAATTTCGGGGACGAAATTCTTAGAAGGAGGGGTGAATGTGACAACCCGAGAAATTAGATAATTTATGAAAATCTTAAATGATTGATTTAAGGTCAAATAATAGACCTAGACAGAAAATAAGTGTATGCATTTGATGTTATTGGGATTGAATTTTGAGGATTTCAAAATTCGGTGAAGGATATAGGTGAATTATTCAGGATTAAGGATTTATGAGAATATGTTTTGTGTTTATGGTTGTGTATGTGTTCATAATGTGGTTAAGGGTCATGGGTTGACCAGATAAATTACATATGTGATAAACCCTAAGTATATATTAAGAACGTCAACGTTCAGTTCGAAAACTCTAACGTCTAATAAGAAACTCTAGAAATCGGTTCTGGAAACCCTAGTTTCTGTTCCGGGAATCCGAAACCCTAAATTCATGATATGAATATGGTGATTAAGTTAGAAAACTCTAGCAATATGTTCAGAAACTCTAATTTCAGTATCAAGAATTTAAACCCTAATTTGGGAATCCTAATGCGGAGTATTAAACCCTAAAGGTTAAAAAGTTGTGTGTAAGGAATATGAACATTATGTGATGGTTTATTTTTGTTTATTATATAAACAAACAAAAAAAACTAGTGTAACCCTAATTATATATTAGGAATGAAGGATTTAATAACTTAAGGGTTATAGAAAAAGAGAATTGTGGTATTTAGAATACTTATTAATTCTAGGAGATTTATTTTATATATCTCAAATGATTAATTTTATAACCTAATTATAGCATGTCTAATTGGGTTAAGAAAATATGTCTGTATGAGCAAGGATTGGTGTTATAATTGAGGAAGTAAAACCCCTAAGAAAATGAATTGGGTCGGATAAGAATTAAAGGTATTGGACTATGTATAGCCCAAATATTGGTCAATAAAATTGGTTAGAGGCCCAAGCAATACATTAATTGAGTGGCCTAAATATTTTATTTTGGAAAGCCCAAAACATTAAAGGAATGGCTCAACTTTTAGCCCAAGTGGGAGAAGAATTTTTGGACATTTAGTTAATCAATTAAAGCATTAAAAAGAAAACCAAAAATTGGGACAATCTAAGGCCAAGTGGCCGGACCTAGGTGAGCAAAAAGGAGGGGGAATGAATGTTATGATTATTTTCTTTAGTTGGTTACCAACTTCTACTAACTCCCCCATGTGTCCTCATTTGTTTAAGCCAACACTTTGACATTTATTCCAAGTAAAAGCTTAGTGGTTAGTGTGGGAGAGAAAGAGCAAGAATTAATGGGATCTAGTAATGCTACATGGCCGGTTATGGAAGGGAAGAAAAGAGAGGGTGACATGTAATAAATTGAGCCACAATTTGTAAAGATATGTACAAGAATGCTAGGTGTCAAATGCATAAAGAAGCCACCCTATTTCACCAAGATTTCAAACAATCTAAGAGATATTCGAAGATATTGGGTCAAGTGGCAAGACTAAAAATAAAAGGAAATGTCATTTATACCATTTTGTCACATTTTTTAATAAGTTGAGTGTAGATCTTGTCATGATCTTGGGTAGGTGAACTAACCCTAACCCTAACCTAAACCCTAAGAGTTTTTCAAACCCTAAATCCTAGATTGCTCAAAACCTAAACCCTAAGGATTTGCAACAAATGGAAATTCTAGAAATAAAAAGAAAAGTCCAAAATGACCCTCTTGTATTTAATTAAGTTGGAGTGCAAATCTTGCATTTCCTTTGGTTGTTCACCAACCCTAAACCTAAACCTACCTTGGCATGTGACTTTTATATCTAGCATGCCACCTTGCAATGTATAGATACATTGTATCAATTTAAAAGATTAGAAAGAGAGAGAAAAGCTCCATTTTATTTTGCAAAACAACCAAGTCCCATCTCTCTCTATATTTCGGATCTTGGAGTGTGAAATTGTGAGAAACCAAGTTAGGATCGTGTAAAAACACATCAATAACAGATCATGCCGATCAGAAATCAAAATCAAGAGGATTATCACAAAAGGTATAAAATCCTAACTAGTTTATGTATTTAATTTTTGGTTATTTTGAACCATGAAGTTTATGATCTTGAACATGAGAACTATAGATCTACTTGTTAAATGGTGTGTTATGCTTAGATCTAACTATTTTGAGTATTAAAAGTTTAATCAAAACAAGAAAAGCAAAACAGTTTTCAAACCTTAAAGAAAAAAATTCTAGTGGACTGCTGTCTCTAAAAGGAAAATTCCGGATTTTTTAGGGTGCTCTAAAATTTCTGGACTTGTGATATGTTGTAGTACACTAAATAAGCTTTCCATAGACTCCGGAACGGACTAATTCCGACTCTGGATGAAGTAGTTATGACGTTTGGAAGAAGCATGATCAAAACTGCGAAAAACAAAATTTTTGGAGAAACCAAGCATGATATGGAAATGATCTTATCTCTCATTCTACTTTGAATTTTCGAGTATGGTCAGTTTGTGGAGCTAGATATATGTGTTAGGGATAAAATCCCTTTGGAATTACTTAATTAGGTTGAATATTGAACAAGTTATGGGATTTCTCCCAAACTATTCAAAGATGAGAAAAACTGTTAGAAGGACAGTTTTTAACAGCCATTTTCGGGCTAAATTCTGGGATCTTAACATGTCCAAATATGGATTGTGATAGATGAAAACTGTAGTTCGGAAAGATACAAACCCAACAAAATTGGCGGATCATTAATCGGAGTTATAGATTTCATTTTATTTAAGCAAAAAGTTGCTGCCCATATTTTTGCGAGGGCTGTTTTAGCAACTTAATTTGTGAAATAAAATCCAGCCATTTGGGAAATGAAAATATATGGTATTATGTAGCTCGTGTACAATAATGAACTGATTCCGAGTTAAAACGACCAAGTTATGACCATTCTAATTTTTGTGATTTTCCGACGGAAATCGTTATAAACGGAGTTCTACAACTCCGATTGCCACGAAATTTAAAATGAAGCATCACGTTAACATATGTAAGGTTATACCAAGAGATGTGAATGTTTGGAGTTAAGCACGAGGTAGCTAATTTCTTAAGCTACACACTAGAATTAATTTTTGAAAAAAATATCAAAGGATGTTGGAAAATTATGGAAAAATAATTTTTGTGTATGAAATACATGTATATATGTTTGACCAAAGGATAGAAAAATAATAAGTTGATTTGGAATTTTTGTGAAGAAGAATAGTGAATTCAGGTTGCTGAAATGGAATTCAGTTTGCTAAAATGATTTGGTTTGTTGAAATAGTAACTTCAGGATACTGAAATAAATCTGATTTAAAGAAATGATATTTCAATTTAATGAAAGGTTATCTTGCTTACTAAGATATCATGAAAAGGGAAAACTTATATGTATAAGTTATAAAGTGATGAAAAGATTATCAAAGTATAACAATAACATTAAGACGTAAGCGTAATGACTAATAGTTAACTACATGTTTAAATGCTAGACACTTTGATATACGATGTTAAAATTGTGTCGGTATCAACTCAAACTTAATAGTCTAATTTGATGCTAAGTCTTATGTATATTATAGACTGATAGGATTATGTGCTATGTGTTTAGGTTATTCTGTGGATATGTAAATATAACAGTATTATACTGTGATGATATTATTCTAATATTGGAGATCTATATTACTAATATTAGGTCTTCGGGTAAAGAGTTATAAATTACGTTGCGGTAATCAATGGTTCAGGCAAGTTTTCTTTTACTTAACTCTAATAAGAGTAGTTTCTTCAAGCTTATGGTTAATCATTGTTGATTGCCATGAAATTTGTACTCTGTACATCTTGCATGTATAAGTCAGGTATGAAAGGCTGATCACCTTCATTAACAGTTGGTTCAGAAATGTTTGTTCATGTATAATACTTGTTCAGTCAAAAATTTGTTCGTGCTAGTTCTCAATTATATTGATGAATTATAGCAAGCCCATTATTCATACTCTTCAATCATGATACATCGTTATATTATTGTATAAAAACTTGTTGGGAAACTTTCATGCTCACCCTTGCTATATCATGATAAAACATTGCAGATAAGGTGAATGCGTTCGGATACAGGAAACGATTAAAGCCAAGTTCAGCTTGGGATATAAAGTGCAGCTAGTTTGTAATAACGTATTTGATAAATATTGTTGTGTAATAGATATTTTATGAAATGTTTATTAAGTTAATGTTACTCGACCTTGGGGAATAGTGTGTAATGTATTGTATAAACAATTTATGTTTATATCTTCCGCAATAGTGAAAGAATTAGTGTACCGAGTCCGCGGCGATTCGGGGCCCGGATTCGGGGATACTACATAAACCCATCGAAGCATTGAGAATCATTCGGTAGTTGCGTACGTACTCATGCGTCCCCAGTAGGTCCTCGACGGGGGTTACAACGTATATCTCCAGCGGGAGTAACAACGCATGTTCAGCCGTTGACACACATATCAACGAAGGTTAAGCAACCTTGACATCATTTCAGCCGATAGCGTTTAAACCTGTCAGAGCTATAGAGCTGTTCAAGGTTCTCATACCCAGCTGCTCATATTCCCCAGCGGATCCCCGGTGGGGGGTCACAATGCAATGTTGCGTTGATCTACACGTCAATGAATGTCAAACAACCTTGACGATCTCCTTACAGAGTTTCAGCCGTTGATTCACACGTCAGCGAAGGAAGCAACTTTGACAGTATATCCCATAGGATGTTTCAGCCGTTGATTCACATGTCAACGAAGGTCAGGCATCCCTGACAGCATTTGTTGTTGGCAGTAAATCCAACAAAATCATGACATATTCTGGCAATACTAACCGGGAGAGGTCAACATTATCAAAGTGGATAGATGATGGAATATGTTATACACATCCTCAAACAGATCAAGCTTTATCCCCACATGTCTCTTACACATAAGAGATACCCCTTCAGTATCAAGTCGTTATCAAGAACACAGGAATTTGGTGATAACTCCAACACCAATATCCTAACAGATTCAGCTTGCACATCAGATTTGGTCAGTATTCCTAATCCCAAGTTGAAGCAACAGGGAGCCAATAATCATCCCCAGCATGTTGGGCCACAACCCCGTACACATGCATCATACATTTGAATCATGTTCCTATCTATAGTACCATGTTTATCTTGTTGCGTTTCAAGTGTCTAGGATTCTTTATCCTACCCATGCTTCACCATGCATGAGTATGATAAAGAGGGGCATCTGTAGACACTCGAAATTTTATGTACTACTGTTACTAACATTGTAGGAAGACAGATTTGACTTTTAAGAGAGAACCCTGAAAGACAATCCAAATCCATACCGGATACCACCGGAAGTGCAGCATCAACCCCAGATCGTATTCTGGGAGTAACGATTTCAACCTCGGATCTAACCCCGAGACCTGCAGATACAATACCGGAACACACACCGGAGAAGACCGTTTAATCTCGGAGATAACCCCGAGGTATCCAGTCTGAGTCCCAACCATGGGAATAGACACCAACCTTGGTGATAACCCCAAGGAATGCAGTTTTGGAGATAACCCCGGAAATGATAGTTTAAAATGCCATCAGCTTCAATCTCGGCACTTACAACGAGATACACTATACCAACCCAACAATAACATTCGAAAGACATGCACAACTCAAAGATGACAATGAGGACCTTCAACAAATACAACAGTCCAATCTCAGCGAAGTCTGAGCAACGTCTGCTTATCGGCCCAATCCAGCAGTAACACCGGTGAGGGGCAACATTGCCATCTCGTCCAACACGATCCACGTCTCGTCTCTACGCAACAATGTCCCACAAGGCTAACCAATCCCGAGTGACTATTGTGCGAGGTAACGGATGAGAGTTGAAGCTTGAAGACTGGAGGACCTCGTCCCATCTTCAAAGACTTTGTACAAACTCTAATCCCATGCCATCGTACAACTCTTGAGAACGGCGGTCCGAAATAGGTCCTGAATACCTCAAAACGGATGACCGGATTGCACTTCTCAAAATCCGAATGGACATTATAGTGTCTGAATGCACGTACTTCGAGACGACCCAACCCAACAGAACTGGGCCGACCCGACCGACCTCTGGTACACCTGCGGCTGAGCCGCAGGTACACCTGCGACACCTTTTGCCTATAAATAAGAGGCTTGGGGTGCTGATTTCTAAGAGAAAAAAGATGGGAAAACCCTGCACAATTTGCTCTGCACTTGACATACAATGTATTTTCTAACTTTTAAACACCTGTGAGCTCATATATAGCCTCTTTTGTACCCACAAAAGTCCAGTGTTTACCCACTCTAAATATATAGAAGCCCTTTTATTAGTCAGTTGTAAGCTTTCTCACACACTTTAGAGTCTTTCTCTTCATCTTTGCACACACCCTTCTACACGTTGAGAGTCATGTTGCTTACTTTTGCCCGGACTTCGTTCCATGGTTTCATTCCAGTCTGTATATATATTATATATATATATATATATATATTTATATATATGAACTGTGGTCGAACTCTGTTCGATGAGCCTGGATTTTACATCCGGAGCATTTACTGCTTATATATATATATATATATATATATATATATATATTTTCGTCCTGCCTGGAGTTCCCTTCATGGCAGTTGATCGCTTTACAACTTTATTTACGTTTTGTCCCGCCTGGAGTTTCCTCCGTGACGGTTGATAGCTTTTAATAGCTTTATTTATATTTCTGATCCCCCATTGAGGTGCTTCGTGGTTGGTGATCATGTATGTATGTATGTATATATATATATATATATATATATATATATATATATATATATACCGCTTTTATATATATACCTGCTTATTGCTTTTATACAAATTGCAATATTTTGTGCGCCTAGGAATAATGTGATCATAGATTCATCCTATTGGATCTAGATTCGGTTCCCATGATGGACATTTTCAGCTGTAAGCAGCTTGTAAATTATTCTGCGATGTCTGAATTTCCTCAGATGGTTTCTATACCCGCGAGGAAATCGACATTATTTTTATATATTATTTTCGTAAGGGTGCTTCACATTTGTCAAATAAAATCAATCAAGTCGATCGCTTATTAAAAATGGGAGTGTAAAAGGTCTCAATTCCTACTGAGCATCAGGGTTTAAAAAACCTCTTTTATAAAATATCATTGCCATATCTTGCTAAAAACTGAATTTTTACATAAATTCAAATCCTGTGTATATAGGTTCGAAAGAGGCCTCGCACAACTTCCATATAACATCACATTGATCCACACACACACACACACTTAGATAATAGTTTCTTGAAAAGAGATGGTCACCGTGGTAACACGGATGTCAGGGGCTGCCTAACACCTTCCCCCCGCATAACCAAGTCCCCGGACCCTAAATGAATCTCGGTTTCGCTGACCCGTATATCAGTGTCACATCACTGGGTCAATATGCAAAACTTTTCTTGGTTGTGTTGGTACAACCATTTAAAAAACCAACTGGCGACTCTTAACAGTCCCATCATCGACATTATACAAGTCGGACATTTTTCACTTGTTTTTTCAAACAAATCTCACCTAAAATGAGAACACCAAAGAACATGTAACGGAAAGGGACACCTAAAAATCCCGACGTCGACAGGTGGCGACTCTGCTGGGGACTCCAGTAAGAGGACTTAAGCCGCTACTACAATCTTTTCAAAATTGTTATATGCTTGTGTGTGGATGTTGCATTTATATTTGATGAATGTGTACGAATGCATGTCTTATTTGAGCTTAATGCTTCGCATCATATCTGCGTGTGATGTTAGTGCTTCACACTATAAACTGCTTATGATATTAGTGCTTCGCACATGTCATCATTTTATACGGTGAGACACGATGTATGTGAATGTATGTTGTGTGGTCCCTCCACCAGGAGGCTATCCCGTCAGTGTTTGATTACTGGACTCGTGAGAAGACTAATTCTCCGACGCTCAGGAAAGGCACCACCCAAATTCGCTCAAGTTGAAAGACCAGATTAACTTCCCGTCTAGTAGATTGCGATGATTTGGGAACCTTCATGCCAAAAACCCGCGAGAGTAACATAAGATAGGTCAGCCTCTGATAAACTCAAACGAAGGAAAGTCTCTTCATGCTCTCATGTTAATTACTTTTAAACACAATTACTTGTAATTTCATTCCATATCTATCTCCATGTAATATGTCCACATACATGCTACAAACAGCTGACACCCGTTTTGCAGGATAAAATTCCTAAAATGGACACATCACATAGCATGTCATTATACACCTTCCCTAAAAACTAAACTATGCTAGTCTTTCGTAGGGAATCAATCGGACCTACTACCCGGTCAAAGTCCAAAAAGGCAACAAGCCTACAGTCAATCATGTCGTCATCCGACCAAACTGAACTTAATCCAGTTTCTCACAAAGAATTCGACGGGTTAAGCAAACAGAGTACAGATTTGGCAGTTCTATTAAAAGAATTACACCAGTCTACACATGGTCAGAAAATACCCGTACATACTGAGCCCTCCACACAAGGAGGAATTCCGGTCATTACCATACCAGAGCCACAGTTGGATACGACCAACAAAACTCATGGTGCTGCCCATTCCACTGGAGATCCAGACAATGGTGACATCAAAAAGAAAGTCCTCCAAATGGAAGAGACCCTTCGCGTTATCAAAGGAATTGGAACACACGGGAGTGTTTCATATGCTGATCTATGTATTTTTCCTGGTGTTCACTATCCAGAAAAATTTTAAACTCCTGACTTTGAAAAATATGACGAGTTAGGGGATCCTTATACACATTTAAAGGTCTTTATTGGAGAACTTGGATCTTATATAGAGAATGAAAAGCTCAGAATGCAAATATTCCAAAAGAGTCTAACTGGAGAAGCCCATTCGTGGTACACAAGATTAGATAACTCCAAAATCCACAGATGGGAAGAGCTAGCACATGCCTTCCTCACTCAATACAGTTTTCAAACTCAAATGGCTCCTGATCTGTATCAGACTACCAAGATCAAGAAAAAGTCTAACGAGTCTTTTAGAGAGTATGCTCAAAGGTGGAGACGCCTGGCTGCCCAAGTTAGTCCTGCCATGTCAGAATCAGAAATGGTCATGACATTCATAGACATACAAGAAGCTCCCTTCTATGAGAGAGTTTTAGCAAGCATTAGCAAACCATTTTCTGAAAAGGTTAAACATGGGGAGGTGGCTGAAATAGGATTGAAATCAAGAAAGATTCAAGACCTAGCCGCACTCAAAGCTGTTGCTGATCACATCCAATCTGTAAAGTATGGGAACAACCCCCGGAGGGTCCATAAAAAGAAAGAGGAAGATGTTTCCCTGATACTACAGGTACAAAAAGGCAATCAAAGTATGCCCATTCAAAGGAGAAACTACACTCCCTTTCCAGCACAGTCTGCAAACCCTCCCGTACCAAAAGGTGGAGAAGTTAAACGCCATCGAGTGTTTACACCCTTAGGTGATACCCTTGAGAACATTCTTAATATTCTGACAACACAGAAGAAAATTACGCATCTTCTTCCACCAGCCAGCCCTAATGGACGGGGTTTCAATGCTGCTAGGAAATGTACTTATCATGTCGGGGCACCTGGACACGATACTCAAGATTGTTGGGCCTTGAAACACAAGATCCTGGATTTAATAGACAACGGGGAGATCGTAGTCACCAAACCCGATCAGCCTCATGTACAAGACAACCCTCTTCTTCAACACAAAGAAGAAGAGGTCAACATGATTAATTGGAGCAGTGGAAAGAGTTCCAACTTCAGCTGTGATTCCTCCCAGACCATCAAAGACGGTGATAACAGATGGGATTATGCCAATTTCCAATTCACAATGGAATAAAAGATCAAAGCTTTCTCCAAAAAATTGAGCAATTGGCCGAACCGGTGACTTATCAGCATCAAGTAACTCGCCAATTAATCAGCCAGGAGCATGCCACTCTCCTACCTATCGTCATGAATATTCCCTCATCACTTTCAGAAAATGAAATGCTGGAAGACAAAGTGACGAAGAGATTAAATACCAAAGCCCGTCAGGATTTCGCCAATAAACGGGAATTCACCTATTTGGGCCAACCCATGGAAGAAATCCTTCACATGTTAATCAACGAAGGAAGGATCAGTTCCCTTCTACATCCAATTAACCCCCATTCGGGACGGTACAACTTTGATGGAGTATGTCAATACAAATCCCAGTCTCGCGGTCACAGCACAGAAGAATGTTGGGCACTCCGCCACCTTATTCAAAATCTAATCGACAGTGGTGTACTGCGCCTGGCAGATAACGACAATGTATTACGTGCAAGTGGGAATACAGGCCCTACTAAGTGGAAAAGCGTAGTAGCAGTTATATCACTGAAGTTGAAGGGATTAATACTTTGCTCATAACACCGATAATTCAGCTTAAAGGAGGAAACAATCCTTTAAATGTGGCCGCTCCCGAGCCAATCAACTTGCCGTGCAGAGCACAATATCCTATTGTTAGCTTGCGCAAGGTTCCGTGGAATTATGGAGAAGGTGAATGATCCACCTCACATACCACTGCTGCATTGTTGAAGGAAAATCCACTGTATCTTACCCATCGGGTGAGGAAACCCACCCCTAAATCAAAGGGGAAAATACCCACGGAAAAGATTGAAAAATTCTTCCACGCTGTGGGTCATAACGAAGCCTCGATGGTTTTAAGCTTGAAAGAAGCTCCACCATAAATATCCATTTTAGACTTGGTCCACACTTCCGAGAATCACCGGAAGGTCTTGCTAAAGGTTCTAGAAGAAGCCTATCTCACGACATCAGTGGATACAGAAAAGTTTCAACACATGGTTGATCACATTTTCAACAACAATGTGATATCTTTCACTGATGATGACATACCATCCGAAGGGACCGGTCATTGCAAATCGTTGCACATTGCGGTCTTGTCCTCCGATTATATGGTGGCTGGAGTATTTATTGATGGAGGTTCCTCTCTGAATATCTGCCCATATGCCACTTTGGTGAAGATGAATATCAATCTCAACCGAATTCAGAGTAGCCATACTATCATCAAAGCTTTTGATGGAGCCCGCTATAACTCGGCTGGAGTAATTAAGCTGCCAATCGAAATTGGCCCTCATACATTATGCGTGTCCTTCCATGTGCTCAAGATAGATTCGGGATACAACCTACTTTTGGGACAACCATGGATCCACATGGCAGGGGCAGTCCCCTCCACCCTTCACCAACAATTGAAGTACATTATCAATAGTAGCCTGGTCACAGTCAACGCTGAGCCGGAGTATCCTCCACACTGGGACATGCCATTCATCAATGCAAATGTAGACGTAGAGCCAGTCATTTTTCATGCTTTGGAAATAAGCAACACCCAATACCACGCTATTGGAGCACCATTGCCCGAACCCCACATTTCTGCTGAAGTGATGTCAGCCACTCAAGAAATGTTTTCATTGGGACATAAGCCAGGATAAGGGTTGGGTAAAGATGGATAGGGTATCCAGTACCCCATTCGATTAACCCAGCAAGTTGGAACAGCTGGACTAGGCTATTCTGCAAGCTCTAGTCACAGGAATCCTCATAAGCATCAACAGATTCCTTCAGCTTCAACCATGCGGCGTTTGGCTTCGCCTTCAAACACCGAGTCTGCACAACCTCTAGTAAAGGTGCCATCCAATGTCATGGCCATTTTATTTCCTAAGCCGAAATCGGTGGAAGAAAAAAGAATCGTTATTCCAGATCCCGCAATCGAATAGGAGGAGCGGAGAATCAAGGAAAACATTGTTCGAATAATGTCGGGCATGCGCATCATCGTCCATGATGAACATACCAACAGATACACCCCAGACGATGATTGCCCTGACATAATGGACATCATTCGGGACAAAGAGGATGATGACAATCCCTCCATCACTGCGGTCCACCCGGACTTTACCCTTACCAATTGGAACAACATTCCTTGCTTTGGTCGACAAGGGTAAAGCGGGCAAAAATTCTTTTCTGCCCTGTAGATACAATAACTGCTTACTTTTCTGTACAGTATTAGTATTTTATTTTGCCAGTATATGATAACATTGTGTATGATCAACACTTTTCATATATACTAAGTGAAATCATATTTTGTTTCAGAACTCTAAATTTAGATGTGCCTGCACTTGTGGATACGTTGGCTCTCCTACACAAGGATTGTACCTTTGATGTAGAGATGAATTCAGTCTTGATGGATCTCCAGGATGACATTGAGGTGCCTCCAAAAATTCAAGAATGGGTCAGAGACAAACCTAAACCTAACCTTGATCAAACCACTTCTTTCAATCTTGGAACTTTAGAAAGCCCTAAGTTAATCCAGATTGGTTCAGACCTTACCCCAAACCAACGGAATGAGATGGTTACGCTATTAACCCAATTCCAGGATATGTTTGCATGGTCTCATGAAGACATGGTGGGTTTGTCCGCTGACATTGTCCTTCATCGCCTTCCCATTAAAGAGGGATTTAAGCCAGTCAAGCAAAAGCTCAGGCGTTTGAAACCTGAGTGGAGTTTAAAGGTGAAAGAAGAAATTGTGAAATAATTTCAAGTCGGCATCATCATGGTGTCTACATATCCTGAATGGATATCCAACATCATGCCCGTACCTAAACCTGGAGGGAAGGTGCGAGTTTGCATGGATTACCGGGACTTGAACAAAGCTTGCTTAAAAGATAGCTTTCCCATGCCATTTATCCACATTCTCATTAACAATACTGCGCAATATGACATGTACTCCTTTGCTGATTGCTTTGCGGGGTACCATCAGATCATGGTTACCGAGGAAGATCGTGAGAAGACTGCTTTCATCACTCCTTGGGGAACCTTTTGCTATAGACGGTTGTCATTCGGCCTCATCAATGCCGGAGCTACCTATCAACGAGCTATGATGGCTCTTTTCCACAACTTAATGCATAAAGAGATTCAGATCTACGTGGATGACATCATTGTCAAGTCTCGGAACGAGGATGACCATCTAGACCATCTCAGAAAGTTGTTCAACAGGTTGCGTAAGTACAACTTGAAGTTAAATCCAACTAAGTGCTCCTTTGGCGTCAAGTCAGGCAAGTTGGTAGGATTCCTAGTCAGCCACAAAGGGATTGAGTTGGATCCTACCAAAATCTAAGCCATCACAGAAATGCCCATTCATCAGACAGAGAACGAAATACGGGGATTTTTAGGAAGGATCAACTTCATCAGCAGGTTTATCTCCCAACTCACAACAACCTGTGAGCCAATCTTCAAGTTATTAAGGAAGAACTCATCCATGAAATGGAATGATGAGTGCCAGAATGCCTTTCTTATAATCAAGAAACAACTAGTCAAAGCTCCTGTCTTGGTACCACCCAGGGATGATGTTCCCCTGTTCATGTATTTGTCCGTAAGTGACAATGTCATGGGCTGTATGTTGGGACAGAAAGACGATAGAGGCCAAGAACGAGCTATCTATTACCTCAGCAAAAGGTTCAGCAGTAGTGAACACAAGTACACTCTGATCGAAAAGACGTGTTGTGCTTTAGCATGGGCTTCCACAAGGTTACAACATTACCTATATGGTCACACAACCTATCTCATATCCCGCGCTGATCCTCTCAAGTATGTGTTCAACAAACCCATGTTGAATTGCCGGCTGTCCAGATGGAAGTTGATTCTACAATAATTTGACATCGTATATGTGACTCAAAATTCCATCAAAGGTCAAGGAATCGTGGATCAACTGGCCGCCGCACCTTCAAGGGATTTCAAACCCTTGGAAACCTATTTCCCCGATGAAGAAGTAATGACAGTGCAGCAACACCATCAGTACAATACACGATAATCATGGAAGATGTATTTTGATGGATCTATTAATATGGAAGGCTCTGGAGTCGGAGCAGTTCTAATATCTGGTACGGGGGATCAGTATCCCGTCGCCGTTAAATTACAGTTTGTCAGCACCAACAATACGACTGAGTATGAAGGCTGTCTCATGGGGCAAAAACTTGCCCGTTCAATGGGCATCAAGCGGTTAACTGTCCTTGGAGATTCAGAGTTGGTAATCAGACAATCCACCGGAGTCTATCAAACCAAGGAACTACACTTGCTGCCTTACCATCGACAGGTCTTAAAGATGGCTTTAGAGTTTGAAGAAATCTTCTTTCTACATGTTCCTCGTAATAGGAATGATTTCGTGGATGCATTAGGAACTTTGGCCTCCTTGATTCGTATATCAGACAAGGAACACTTGTCAAGCGTCAAAATTTCCCTGCACAAGGCCCCAGCCTATGGGAATTACGTTGGAGAAGTATCGGATGAGCTACCTCCCATCATACCTCCTTGGTATCAGCATATCAAAGAATATCTTCGAGATGGATCTACACCCAATGAGGCGAGCCTGACTGAGAAAAGGAGGATCCATCGACTTGCTATGAAGTTCTACCTCAGTGGAGATACGCTCTACAAAAGAGATGCAGGACTGGGTCTCCTCAGGTGTTTAGACAAAGATCAAGCCCAAAGGCTTATGGATGAAATCCATGGTGGAGTCTGTGGTCCCCACATGAGTGGCCCCCTCCTTGTCAAGAAAGTTCTCAGGACGAGACATTATTAGCTATCTCTCAAGGCTGATTGCAATGACCACATCAAAAAATGCTATCAGTGCCAGATTCATGGGAATGCTATACACGCCCCTCCACGGGAGCTCCACAATATGAGTTCTCCTTGGCCCTTCTCAATCTGGGGAATGGACGTTATTGGGCCCATTGAACCTAAAGCCAGTAATGGTCACCGATTTATATTCACCATGATCGACTACTTCACCAAGTGGGTAGAAGCAACCTCCTTGCCCAGGGTCACTAATGAAGTCATCATTGCTTTCATAAAAAATAATGTCGTTTGTCGATATGAACAACCAGAGGTGATTGTGTCATACAATGCCAAAAACCTCAACAACAAAATGATGGAGGAATTATGCAGTAGATTCCACATCAAACATCTTAACTCTGTCACCTTTCGTCCGAAGATGAACGGTGCTGTTGAAGCGGCTAATAAAAATATCAGGAAGATTATACGAAAGATGTCAACCAACCATAAAGATTGGCCTGACCTATTACCTCTGACTCTGTTAGCCTATAGGATCATAATGCGTACTTCAACTGGGGCAACCCGCTACGCTTTAACCTATGGGATGGGAGCAGTTCTCCCCATAGAAGTTGAGATGGAATCTCTTAGAATGTTGATCGACGCTCAGCTGGATGAAAACCAATGGGTACAAGACAGGAATCACCAATTGTCTCTAATAGACGAAAGGCAAATCGCGACTATCTTCCATGGTCAGCTATATCAGCAAAGGAACGCCAGATCCTACAATAAAAAAGTCCGGCTACAGCAATTTAAACAAAATGACTTGGTTCTGAAGAAGATTTTTGACAACCAAGATCAGGCCAAAGGAAAATTCGCTCCTAACTGGGAAGGCCTGTTTATTATCAAATAAGTATTGACAGGAGGCGCTCTCATATTTCAAGAAATGGACGGCGAGGAATTTCCACAACTCATCAACTCAGACACTGTGAAACGGTATTATGTTTGAAGTAACCAGCAAACACCCTGGTGCATCATCATCAGGTCACCAGTCATTCCAGTTCTTTAACCCTTTACCACCTACAACTTTTCTACACTTTGCCCCTCAAGGAAACATACTCTTCAAGCCAGCAGCTTGGCTTTCTCCTTTGCGCTTATACAACTTAGGTCATCCCACCGCGGATTGAACCTCTTGCTTTCACAGTTTGGCTACCCATACATGGGATCAAACTTCTCCTGCCTGTAGTTTATCCTCAACCTAGGATTAAACTTTCTCCTCCCCACACTCTGACCTGCACATGGGATTACGCTTTTCTTCTCGCCCTGAGGAGCGAACTACGTCGACCTGATCTCCTCTCCAATAGGAGTACATCGGCAACCATTTCATATGGACCGGTCACAATAAAATAAAAACAACAAAAACATTTCTACCCTCTTCTCCGCAATAAAACAAAAACAACAAAAACATTTCTACCCTCTTCTCCGTAATAAAACAAAAAAAAACAAAAAAATTTCTACCCTCTTCTCCTCACAAAAACTACAAAAACATTCCTACACCATTTCTGCCATTTACAGTGTTGAACCTCTTACACCAGGTTCGAACTACGTAGACCTGATCTCCTCTTCAATAAGAGTACGTAGGAAGCCATTCATGGTGCGGTCTCACCCCCTACCAAAACACAAACCATTGTCAACGGGTGTTGGGATTCCCTTTCAATCCATTATATGTCATTCGGCTTTAGGCCAAAGGGATGTAATTACCTGAACTCCTCCCAAATAGGAGATTTAGTGACCATCTAAGCTACGGTCATACCTCAAAGAGTAATACTAAACCATAAGAGGTGGAATTAATTAGGCTTCTCCTAAATAGAAGTACTGGCGACCATCTGTGGTGCGATCAATCTTAGAGATGAAAGCCACACTCCTCTCCACATTTCCATTCAGAAATAAGTCCCAAGACACCAAAGATGGTAGGGATACACATAGATCAATGATCCATTCTGAACAATCCAGAGACAGCTCAATGTCCATCCACTAAGGAAGAATTCAGAATTCGTCAAGATCACAAGCCCTGAAGCAGCAGGCAAAATATCAATCAAATAGCATGGCATATCTAAAAGGGAAGTGATCCAAAATATATTTCTCTATCATATATAATTCTGTTTGATATATATACAATGTGAACTGTACATGACAAAATGGTTAAGCTAGTCTGTGCAGGTAAATACAAGCTCATCTACAAATCAGGGTACATGCGAGCTAGCAAGACCAACATGACATTCCTCTCAAATGAAGGAGGTAAACTGTAGTCTCATGGATAAGAATATCCACACGACCCAACAGATCTGTAGCCATCTATATGATGACCATATGCTCATCGATATAAGCGCTCATCTCTACAATAATACTAGTGGTAAGGGACCTCGCTACAGTACTATCTGTGACAGCCACATCCCGGGCAGATATAGCACTATCCCGCTCAGCTATCAGCGCGTCTCTCTCTGACCTTGTTTCATCCCTCTCAACAACAGCGACATCTCTATGAGCTAATGCCTCGTCTCTCTCTAATAGGGCGGCGTCACTCACATCAAAAGCAATCGACATCATAGATCGAATCTGGTCTCTCTCAAAGGTCATTAGATGAAGAATCTACTCTAAATACTGTGTCGTGTGCTAGATCACAAAAGTACTGGTACTAGGAGAATCCGGAAGAAATAATGGCAACCCAGCAGCGGGCTCCTCCTTGATGTAGGTATCAATGTCCTCCGCAGGCTCTACATCGTCTAACTCAATCTTCAGTACTATAAATACTACCGCAGCCGATAAAACCTCTGTTTCCATCCATGCGGAGTACTCTGCGGAATAACGAGGACGACTTACAGGAAAAACAGCTAGCTCACGCTGATCCCATCAAGCATACACACGAGATCGGTCTTCTGCTGAGAGGTATCGAGAAGCTAAACGCTGGCATGCCGCTCCCTCGAAATGATAAAAATCCTAGAACTGGTCAAACTGCGACATAACGGCTAATGGATGATAAGTCGTCACGCCCCTCAAGTCAGCCAAAGGGAGGAAATCCATGCCCGGAGCATGAGTAATGAAGCTGTATAGTGAGCAAAGCCCCGAGCACAAAAATATGCTAAATGGATCTCTGATATCTACCAAAAATACGGACCAGGACTGAGCATCTACACACTCCGATGGCTGAAAGGAATACGACATAGCCACCTCATGGGAGAAACAATACCCATGCTGTCTAAAGTTACCAACCGGTCACAAGTGTGACATAAACCACACATACAGCATGACTGAACTCCCAGTAAACACACCTGACGGGTAAGTACGGCAGTAGGACACTGATCGCAAGGTCTCTGGCACAATCATAGGTACAATGGTACGACCCTCCCTGAGAGCTCTCATCGCCATGATAACGCCTATATCTATATCATCCATGTACTGCGGCATGTACACGTATAATAGTACACATAGTATCAGCACATCAACTCTGGCCAAACATCAATGATCCTCCGACACGGTGAAATCCCCTGAATGTCGTGTGTAGCTATCCTCCGCACCAAATCTGTCATACAGAAAACGCTGAGAGATTACGTGCCCAGATGTCAACTCATCATGTACTACTCTGCACCTCAATCCTGTGAGAGTCATGAATCTCCTACTCATGTCTCTCAAAGTCATGTATACGCAAGGCTGGTCTAGGGGCTGCATCGTCAAACGGTCATACTCCACCAGAGTAGGAGTCAACTCATGGGTGCCAAAGCGAAATACCTGCCTATCAGGTAGCCAGTGCTCTATCATCCCGTCCACGAATCCTGCAAGAACCTGAAATACCAAAAGGGTCATGGTATGTTGCAGGAACAAATCTATAGTCACCTTGTCTGGCAGTGACATGCTATCGTACCACGATCGTATACCCAATGCCACCACTGACGGTGGGGTATGATCTATATGGCTAACTGTCGAAGAAGACATCTATGTGGGCCATGTCATAAGACCATCCAGGGGTCAATACCGAGTATCTCTAGACATACATACATATGTATAACATGATACATGCATAACAGATAATGGATGGCAATATGATATAGAGAATACGGTGCATACATTCCTAAATATATCATCATCTAATACATCAGCTCTATACAGTTACAAATACATGAAAATGGAGCACAAACCTTCTATTACTAACAGAGGCCTATCAAAAGATATAGCGAGAATACACATCAGAAGAAGATAATGGTCTCGATGTCCACATCCTCAATCCTGTCCACCTGATGTAACTCCTCCTGAGTCACTGGATCTCTATCAACACAGATGTCATGCCTATAAAGGGGAGGATCTGCGCCGACAAAACCAAATGGGTCGTCTGAGGGGCCAACTCCCGAGCTGGAAGGAACAAATGTCTCCGTCTCTGCTGGATCTCTGTCCAAATGCCGAATAAATATCTGGGCCTGATCCAACTACCGGGTCAAGCTATCAATCTGGGTCATACGGGTCGGAGCTCGAACACAAGCTACCCAATTTGTCATCATCAATGATCTAGGAACCACATCCCCAATAAACTGTGTGGCACAGGACTGGGCCCCAATAGTGCGAGGGAGCCACCAGCGCTAGAATATTTCCTGAGTACATGGACCCTCTAATAAATCAAAACCGTCAACTCCCAACAATGGAATATCAATGGTGGGTGACTGTGATACAAGCCAATGACGCTTAACAAGAGGCAAGATCAGTATACGAATCTCCCCTGTGGTGCTCCTAATAGCACGCTCTCCTAAATAGAGTTTCCAGCCTCCATCTGTGAAGAGAGGAAATCTCCGGGTGGATATCAAATACTCTACTCCATTAGGGTGACCATCCTCAAAATCGATGATCAAATGATCCCCTGAGTATGGAAGCCATGTGATGGCGTCAGCCGTCAGCAACTCCAGTTGTATACGGCTATGAGCGAAGCCCTCAGATACAAGGACCTCTGGTAAAATAGAATGGTGCCATTGTCGTCCTCGTGGATAGGTATCTAAGCCTAACACACTCATAGGACGCAAACATAGAAGCCTCTCATAGGCCCAAAACTGCCAACACAATGGCAAAACATCTGCTGTCAGTAAACACTCTTAACATGTGAAGGGAAAAAGACAAGAGAAATACTCACCAGCAAAAACGGGTAAAATCCTAACCAAGCCTTGGTCAAACCTTGTGAGCGCAGACGCATGCCCCGGAGGAAATAGGCAAAGGTGTAAGAACCCCAATCGTACTCTCCTATACGGTCTATATCGCGTGTGGCGCTGACCAAGCGAAAGATACCGTGGAAGAGTTATCTACTATGAAGCAGCCTCGAATGATTATCAGGAACAATCGTCGCAGAACGCGATCCCTGATCCTAATATCATGAGGCATGGGCTCACTCAATAACCCGCTCATAACATCTACGCTCAAAGGACCTGAACGGATAGTCTTACCTTTGAGCGCACCCACTGGAACTCCTAACAAGGACAGGACGGCAATAGGGGTGATATTCGCCATGCAAGGCACTGGCTCCCCTCTAAACTCCATACTTGTGATAAATCGTCAATCCATAGGCGTCATCATCACCTTGCAATCCAGCAGGTGGAGTAACTGTGTCTAATGAAACCATCGCTCAGACAATGCCCTGAGGTAACCTCAAGGACAACAACGGGGAAGGATGAAGAAAAATGCCTCAAATCCCCACTCATGCACTACTTCTCTATAATCAGGATGAAGCACCTGGTACATGGAGTGGATACTAAACTAATTCCCCCAAGGTTGTGTAAAACCTGGAACCTGCATGAAGCACAGATCAACATCAGAACCCTTTTAATCATCATCAATAGGAAAGAAGGAAGATAAAGTTTAACATCATACCTCGTTAGCATGCAAGTACATCGATGGGTGTCTACCCAAATCACCTAGCAACTCTGGGTTCACCACCTGGATGCTCGGAAGCCCCATGTGAGGGATATGTACAGCAAGAGCGGGATTCTCAATATCCACCTCCTGGTCCTCGACATCTGGAACCTCTACCTGGACGGGACGAATCACAACCTCCACCAACCGATGAGGCTGTCTGACAGAACGGGGACGAGGCACTTCAGAAGCACTCTGCCTTACGCCAGAAGCGTTCTTATAGGAACTACTCGGCTGATCCGGATACATAATATCTGGACAACAAATCTCCAAATCACCTCAAAAAGGGTGTGGTATTTCCTTACCTGGAGCTTTCTAAAATGTATTATATGACTATATGCATGCATGCATTTACTTTAACATATAATAGAGTTAGAATGCATGACTACCAAATGCCTACATTTGGAAAAATTTCACCATAGTCCCCTTTGAAAATAGGATTATCCACATGCACACAGGCATGTCTAGGTGGCCATTCAGTAACACACCTGTCCCAAAGTCATATACCTAATATATGCATTAAAAATCAAAATTATCATGCATAAGGCCAACCTCAATGCTAGGAGTATTTTGCCTTTCTACCTTTTGCTCATTGAACCTCAAATAGGACAAAAAATAGCAAAAAAAGATGCCAATTTGACTGTCTCAGATGTCAAATTTTTTCACATCATTATGTTCAGCATGATTTAATACTAACATTTACTATGTTGATTATTTTTTATCAAGTCATTTGTGCATACATAATCACTACTATGTGTTTAGATGCATTTCGTGCGATATATCACAATCTAACAGACAAAATTGGAAAAAATACATGCATATGTTACCAGGATAGTGTAGAACACTTGTACGGTGACAGAATTTGCAGAAAGAAGCCCGAACTCAACAAATCTGAAAGTGGGTCACTGGTTTTTTTTAGTGATAAACAAGTTGAAAGTGACTTTTGAAGGCAGGCTACTGGGATTTATCATCCACTCCTGGGCCCCACACCTTCAGCTCGGTCCAGTTCGAGTTGAAACGGAGTTCTTACGGGCTATAAAGGTCAAATTGGGAATAAAAATGCCATGTAATTGAGCAAAATAGCATGCAATCCTGGTCTTTTCAGATAAGACTTTGAATCTGTACTTCACTCATTGGTAGTCGTTTGAACACAAGGTATACTCTGTCGATGACCTCAGTTGTCACAAATCACATACGGCAATACCTTATATAGGTCCGATGCCGCCGACTCCAGGTCGTTACCCTACGTGAATCCCCGACGGGGGTTACAACGTAGATCCCCAGTGGGGGTTACAACACGTTCATCCGTTGACAATTCTATCAATAAAGTTCAAGCAACCTTAAAATTATTTCAGCCGATGGCAAGTAAACCCATCGAAGAATTGAGAACCGTTTGGTAGTTGCTTACTTACTCATGCGTCCCCAGTAGGTCCCCGACAGGGGTTACAACGTATATCTCCAGCCAGAGTAGCAACGTATGCTCAGCCGTTGACACACATATCAACGAAGGTCAAGCAACCTTAACATCATTTCAGCTGATAGGGTTTAAACCTGTCAGAGCTATAAAGCTGTTCGAGGTTCTCATACCTTGCTGCTCATATTCCTCAGCGGATCCCCGGCGGGGGTCACAATGCAATGCTCCGTTGATCTACAGGTCAGCGAATGTCAAGCAACCTTGACGATCTCCTCATAGAATTTCAGCCGTTGATTCACACGTCAGCGAAGGTCAAGCAACTTTGACAGTATATCCCACAGGATGTTTCAGCCGTTGATTCACACGTCAACGAAGGTCAGGCATCCTTGACAGCATTTGCTGTTGGCAGTAAATCCAACAGAATCATGACATATTCTGGCGATACTAACCAGGAGAGGTCAACATTATCAAAGAGGATAGATGATGGAATATGTTATACACATCCTCAAATAGATCAAGTTTTATCCCCACAGATCTCTTACACAAAAGAGATGCCCCTTCAGTATCAAGAACACAGGAATTTGGTGATAACTCCAACACCAATATCCTAACAGATTCGGCTTGCACATCAGATCTGGTCAGTATTGCCAATCCCCAGCTGAAGCAACAAGGAGCCAGCAATCATTCCCAGCATGTTGGGCCACAACCCCGTACACATGCATCATACATTTGCATCATGTTTCTATCCATAGTACCATGTTACTCTTGTTGCGTTTCAAGTGTCTAGGATTCTTTATCCTACCCATGCATCGCCATGCATGAGTATGATAAAGAGGGGCATCTGTAGACACTCGAAATTTTATGTGATACTGTTACTAACATTGCAGGAAGACAAATTCATCTTTTAAGAGAGAACCCTGAAAGACAATCCAAATCCACACCGGATACTACCGAAAGTGCAGCATCAACCCCGGATCGCAATCTAGGAGTAACAGTTTCAACCTCAGATCTAACCCCAAGACCTGCAAATACAATACTGGAACACACACTGGAGAAGACCGATTAATCTCAAAGATAGCCCCGAGGTATCCAGTCTCAGTCCCAACCATGGGAATAGCCACCAACCTTGGTGATAACCCCAAGGAATGCAGTTTTGGAGATAACCCCAGAAATGCTTGTTTCAAATGCCATCAGCTTCAATCTCGGCACTCACAACGAGATACACTGTACCAACCCGGTAATAACATTAGAAAGACAGGCACACCTCAAAAATGACAATGAGGACCTTTAACAAATGCAGCAATCCAATCTCAGCGAAGTCTGAGCAACGTCTGCTTATCGGCCCAATCCGGCAGTAACACCGGTGAGGGGCAACATCGCCATCTCGTCCAACAGGATGCCACGTCTCGTCTCTATGCACCAATGTCCCACAAAGCTAACCAATCCTGAGTGACTATTGTGCGGGGTAACGGATGAGAGTTCAAGCTTGAAGATCGGAGGGCCTCGTCCCATCTTCAAAGACTTCGTACAAACTCTAATCCCATGCTATCGTACAACTATCGACAACGGCGGTCCGAAATAGGTCCTGAATACCTCAAAACGGATGGCCGGATTGCACTTCTCAAAATCCAAGTGGACATTACAGTGCCTGAATGCACATACTTCGAGTTGACCCGACCTGACAGAATCGGGCTGACCCGACCCGCCTCTGGTACACCTGCGGCACCTTTTACCTATAAATAAGAGGCTTGGGGTGCTGATTTCTAAGAGAAAAAAGACGGGGAAACCCTGCATGCTCTGCACTTGCCATACAGTGTATTTTCTCACTTTTAAACACCTATAAGCTCATATATAGCCTCTTTTGTACCCACAAAAGCCCAATTTTTACCCACTCTAAATATATAGAAGCCCTTTTATCAGTCAGCTGTAAGACTTCTCACACACTTTAGAGTCTTTCTCTTCATCTTTGCACACACCCTTCTACACGTTGTGAGTCGTGTTGCTTGCTTTTTCCCGGACTTTAGTCCATGGTTTCATTCCAGTCTGTATATATATATATATATATATATATATATATATATATTGACTAACATTATCGAGTTATGCCTCGATTGAGCCTAGACTTCAGTCTGGAGCGTTTACTTCTTTAATATATATATACACTTATATATATATTAACTGTCTGTCGGACTTTGTTCGATGAGCCTAGACTTTGGTCTGGTGCGTTTATTCGCTTATATATATATATATATATATATATATATATATATATATATATATATATATATATATATATATATATATATATTCATCCTGCATGGAGTTCCCTTCATGGCAGTTAATCGCTTTACAGCTTTATTTACGTTTTGTCCCGCCTGGAGTTTCCTCTGTGACGGTTGATAGCTTTTAATAGCTTTATTTATATTTCTGATCCCCCATGGAGGTGCTTCGTGGTTGGTGATTATGTCTTTATTTATATATATATATATATATATATATATATATTTACCGCTTTTATATATTTACCTGCTTATTGCTTTTATACAAATTGCAATATTCTGTGCGCCTAGGAATCATGTGATCACAGATTCATCCCATTGGATCTAGATTCAGTTCCCGTGATGGACATTTTTAGCTATAAGCAGCTTGTAAATTATTCTGCGATGTCTGAATTTCCTCAGATGGTTTTCATACCCACGAGGAAATCAGCATTATTTTTATATATTATTTTCATACGGGTGCTTCACATTCGTCAAATAAAATCAATCAAGTCGATCGCTTAATAAAAATGGGAGTGTAAAAGGTCTCAATTCCTATTGAGCATCAGGGTTTGAAAAACTTCTTTTATAAAATATCATTTCCATATCTTGCTAAAAACTGAATTTTTACATAAATCCAAATCCTGTGTATATAGGTTTGAAAGAGGCCTGGCACAACTTCAATATAACAGCACATTGATCCACACACACACACACACACACACTCAGATAATAGTTTCTTGAAAAGAGGCGGTCACCGTGGTAACACGGATGTCAGGGGTGCCTAACATCTTCCACCCGCATAACCAAGTCCCCGGACCCTAAATGAATCTCGATTTCGCCGACCCGTATATCAGTGTCACATCACTGGGTCAATGTGCAAACCTTTTCTCTGTTGTGTTGGTACAACCATTTAAAAAACCAACTAGCGACTCTTAACAGTCCCATCGTTAACATTATACATATCGGACCTTTTTCACTTGTTTTTTCAAACAAATCTCACCTAAAATGAGAACACCAAAGAACAAGTAACGGAAAGGGACATCTAAAAATCCCGACGTCGATAGACACAAGGTATGGAAGAAGGGACTTGAGGTGGACAGAGCTAAATTAGAAACCATTGAGAATTTGCCGCCGCCAACTTCAGTAAAAGGTGTTCAAAGTTTTCTAGGACATGCAGGCTTTTACCACAGGTTAATTAAAGACCTCTCTAAGATAACTAAACCACTTTGCAGTTTATTGGAGAAGGATGCACTGTTCAAGTTTAACGAGGATTGCATGTCTGCATTTATGCATTTGAAGAGGAGGTTAACTTCAACACTAGTAATCACAACACCGTATTGGGACCTACCATTCGAATTGATGTGTGATGCCAGTGATTATGCTATGGGGGCTATTTTGGGTCAGCGAAAGGAAAAGATTTTTCATATGATATACTATGCGAGCAAGACCCTTACAGATGCACAGTTGAACTACACCACCACAGAGAAGGAATTACTGGCAGTTGTTTATGTTTTTGACAAGTTTAGATCGTATCTGATTGGTACAAGGGTGATAGTGTACACGAATCACGCGAAAATTTGACATTTAGTTGCAAAGAAGGATGCAAAGCCTCGGTAGATCAGATGGATACTACTATTGCAAGAATTTGATTTAGAGATCAAGGACAGAAAGGGAACTAAGAACCAAGTGGTGGACCACTTATCTCGACTGGAGAATCCGGGAAGGGTGGTAGATAACAAGGTTATGATTAATGAATCCTTTCCAGATGAGCAGTTTTTTATAGTGAAAGGGGAAGGGCCATGGTTTGCAGATTATGCGAACTACTTGGTGAGTAAGATGTTACCTTCTGACTTGGTTGGCTATCAAAAGAAGAAATTCTTGCATGATGTGAAGTGGTTTATATGGGATGAACCATATTTGTTCAAGAAATGTGCTGATCAGATGATAAGGAGATGTAACCCATATAGTGAGACTGAGGGGATTCTGCATTATTGTCATGCTTATTATATGGGGGTCACTATGGTGGAGAGCGAATAGCTGCTAGAGAGTTTCAAGCAGGATTATACTGGCTGATAACTTTCAAGGATGCTTACAGTTTCGTACAAAGATGTGACAGATGTCAAAGAGTCGGGAACATTTCGAAAAGGAATGAAATGCTATTGAACACTATCCTCAAGGTAGAAATTTTTGATGTTTGGGGGATAGACTTCATGGGCCCTTTCGTTTCTTCCTGTGGAAATCTATACATTTTTTAGCAGTTGATTATGTGTCAAAGTAGGTGCAAGTGGCAGCTCTTCCAACGAATGATGCCAAAGTGGTCCTAAGATTTTTACAGAGGAATATTTTCACAAGGTTTGGGACTCCAAGAGTTATCATTAGTGATGAGGGCAGTCATTTTTGTAATAGGCAGTTCACAGCTCTATTGGCTAAGTATGGGGTTAATCATCGCATTTCTACAGCTTATCATCCTCAAACCAATAGCCAAGCCGAAGTTTCCAATCCTGAGGTCAAAAGAATTTTGGAGAAAGTTTTGAATCCCACACGAAAGGATTGGTCCTTAAAACTTGATGACGCTGTTTGGGCATATAGAACTGTGTATAAAACTCTGTTGGGAATGTCACCTTTTCAACTGGTTTATGGCAAAGCATGTCACCTTCCTACGGAGCTAGAGCATAAGGCATATTGGGCAATTCGGAAGCTCAATTTTGATTTGAGTGCTACAGGAGAGAAACGCCTAATCCAACTCAATGAGTTGGATGAATTCAGACTACAAGCATTTAAAAACTCAAAGTTATACAATGAAAAGGTGAAGAAATGGCATGATCACATGATCACAAAGAGAGTATTTGAGCCGGGACAAAGAGTTTTGCTGTTCAATACCATACTTAAACGTTTTCCTGGGAAGCTCAAATCAATGTGGTCACGACCATTCATAGTGAAAAACAGGTTTTCCACATGGTGCAATAGAAGTGTTCGATAAGTTCCCGTACAAGCCGTTTAAAGTGAATGGACAGAGGCTGAAGAATTTTTTTGGTGGCGAGGTTGACAGATAAAAAGTAACCTCAATTCTTTCTTCAACATGAGAAGTCAGAGATAGTCAAGCTAATTGACTATAACTTAGCGCTTGATGGGAGGCAACCCATTAGTTCTATCCTTAACTCTTGTTTAATTATGTTTAAAGTATAGTTAGTTTCATGTTCTTGTTAGTATTCATAGTATACTTTGTGTTAAGTTAGTATTATGCGAGCTGACTGAGCGTATGATGAGACGTAGGAGTAGCAGAGAAAGTATTGTGTTAGGATAGTCATGTATGCATAATCATCGATTCATGTTTTGATTTTGGAGGCATGATATCTAATAAGGATAGTTATTTATTGAACAGGTGTATTGGAATGGATTCATTGCTGCTTTGATGTATTTAGGATGCAAGATGGCAGTGCATAATACAAGGTCGCGCGACCGTGCCAAGAAAGCATTGAGACATCGCGCACCCGCGCTGAAAGTTTGTCCTGAAAATAAAATCAATCGCGCGCCCGCGCCATTTCCCTATTCATAAACTGCGCTGCCACGCTCGACACCGGAGTTGAAACTTTTTTTTATTTAAAGACGTGTCTTGCCCCCATAACTTACATCATTTAAAATAGCAGAAAGAGTCTTTCATTCTTCTCCAAAACATGCACGAATCTTCCTTTCCAAATTATTCCAAATTGAAGCTGTAACGTCTCATCTCCACTGCTTGATTATCGCATCAGTTCTCCTACCCACATTCAACATCTACACTGATAAAACTAGGGCTTCAGTGGGTTTGTGTAATATAAGTTTGGGGGTTCTCTGTGCAGCGATTATATCACTCACAGTTGAATCAAACAAGTTTTCTTCTTTAACATTTTCAAATGGGTCCTAAACGTGCACGTTATGTCGCTCCATCATCAATATCTTCTTCCAGTAGCCAAGACGAGGATATTGTGGATCATACAAAATTTCTCAGTCTGGAGGCACATATGGAGTACTATAGAATAGTGACAAAGACATTTGTGAAGGAACGAGGCTTCAAGCCTGAGAAATAGGATGGGCAACTGTGGGATATGATTCGAGAAAGGGGACGGGGAGGATTTACTGCAACCCCTATGCCTGCTCCCATGGGTATTGTTCGAGAATTTTATGCTAATGTCGAAGATACTATGAGTGGTTTATCAGTGGTTCGAGGAGTTCAAGTTGATTACTGACCTCAATCAATCAGGGCAGTTTTGAGAATACTCGACACTCCACCGACTAGGTATGATAATTTGGTCGAGTATGCCCGTTTTAAGATGGATGTGGACGAAGTCATCACTAACTTATGCATTCCAAGAACGCAGTGGACTTGTAGAGCATGAATGAATCAGCATCGCACTTTCCCAACCTCATCCCTGAATCGCTATGAAAAGGTTTGGAATTTGTTCATATGTGCGAAGCTCGTACCTTCAACGCATCAACATGAAATCACAAAACTGAGAGGGCTATCATATTACGGGGAATAGTCACAGGAAAATAAATCGATATGGGCCATCTCATTAATTAGAAGATGTTATGTTACATGAGGGGGAGCACTATAGGAAGTATCCCACATTAGTCTATTATTGCGAGTCTGTGTGCACAACAAGGAGTCTGTTGGGGTGATGAACAGATGCAAATTCCTAGTCAAGATATCACTCATACGACGATTTCCAAATTCGAGAAGTGGGAAGGTGGTGTGCCACACCCGAGGGGAAAAGGTTTCAACCTTCAACCCACATCCTCGATGCCTCCAACACAGTCTACACAGGAAACTGAAGCAGGAACGTCAACACAAGCCACTAAAGCCACTATTTTCCATGATAACCGTCATCTCCGAAGGGTGGAGAGGAATGTTGATGCTATGTATAATAACTTTACAGAGTTTGCTACACAGGTTAACAAGGTCGCTAGTGGAGGCGTTTGCACAGCAGGGTACTACACTCGAGTGGCCACAATTTGGGACAGCCGTGCCATTTCCACCACCGGATTCACCACCCGAAGAGGGTGGTGCAGTTGATCAGTATGGGAGTTCTTCTTACCCTATACTTTCATTCATTGGGACACTGAATATTAGAAGTTTTGGGGTATTGGGTAGTAGGTAGTTGTATATAGTGTTTGCATGTTAGTTTAAATTTTAATTTTGCATGTTTGCATTTTCTGTTCTGTTTTTTAGTCATGATGATATGTGTTAGTATGTTAGTTACATTATATGTTTAGTTGCATGTCTCGTATTTATAGCTACGTGGAATTTATGTCTAGCCAATGATGAATTGGAATATTGAATGATTGTTGAGTTTAATGGATAACATAAGCTTAGATATAACGTTTACATGATGTAATCCATAGTGTTATTTAGATGTTTTCTGTATGCACTGATGTGACGCCCCCAAATCCAGGTATCTTCCAACCTAATAGATGGTGCTACACGGTGCTATAGTTCACATAAACATTCAATTAAAATGCCTCAAAAGAACGGATATGTCTTATATATATAACAAGAATATTTATATTCCCGGGGTTCTTTACAACCAATACATTTGTCTTTATCATAATATCAATATTATTCTTACAAAACCTATACTATTACATATGTAATCTACGGGTTCGCCTTTGCCTTCCCTTTATCCTTTTCGGATCCAGCGGTCTACTCGATCTTAGCTGCATTCATATGGTTCAAGCAAGAATGAGTCTAACTAGCTCAGCAAGTACAACAATTCTAGTAAAATAGCATGCTTGAAATATAGGAATGGTATATCTTTAATAACTGAACAATAGCTATGAAGTACTATCGATAATTCAAAATAGCACTTCTTTTCATTCAAAATGTTTTATAACAACAATATTCAGTAAAACATCAATTCCGGTTCAAGATCGTAAGTATTTCACAAGTACTTTGAAAAGGACGTCCCGGCACTAAGTCCGTAAGTCCGTTATAGCTTACGAGCACGTCTAGGTGATCAGCTTATAGTACTCTATGTTGATCAACACTACATCCATTAAACGTGTATATGTTTAAGTTGTGGCAACCTCATGTGCCTGTCGTTTGACGACAATACAATTTACCATACTCAGACTACTTTTGAAAACCATAAAAATATTAGTTTGGTAAATCCTTATCAACACTTGATAGAATAACATAGCATACGTCTAGTCGAAAGAATTGGCTTTGACTTCCTCAGACATTAACTCATGCGAAGAATACATGAATCACAAAGACTTGTAAAGATCGAACTTGAACAAGGGTTAGAGTACTTGCCTTTAATGTCTGCTACAGTTTATAATACGTGTACTTTACGTTTTTAAGTCTTTACAGTAGATAATAACATCACATAGCACATTAGGTCATAAATAAATATACATGGTTCCTAAAGAATCTTACCATTCTTCTCAATCTAATTATGTATTCGATTTGTTATTACAGGTTCCGGCTTTCCCTTACGTTCATAAGTTACTGACTTTCTTTAACCCCAGTGATCATACTTAAGGCTTAATTATGTCTTAATAATGTTTCATTAAGATCATTAGTTAAGTATTCATCAATTACTCTTCATTCTCAACATGCAAACAATTTTTAGTATCTAGGTCATGAGGCTGGCGCTGCGGCGCCGGCTATTACACTTAGTGCCGCGCTGCGGCGTCACCCATTATTGCCTAGAAACTAGACTCGACGCTGCTGTGCGAGACCCTTTGTTATCTGTCGCGCTGCGGTGCCGGCTAAATGGCTTGGAGTCGCGCCGCGGTGCGGACTCTGAGCCTCAAAAATTTTTGACAGAATTTTTTCAAATGGTGAGATTCCCTGTAGTAGCCCCGAATCCGGGCCCCGAATCGCCGCGGACTCAGTACACTATTTCTATAACTGTTTGCGAAAGATATAAACATAAATTATTTATACATTACATTACACACTATTCCCCAAGGTCGAGTAACCTTAACTTAAACACAATTCATAAAATATCTATTACACAACAATATTTATCAAATACGCTATTACAAACTAGCTGCACTTTATATCCCAAGCTGAACTTGGCATTATCATTCCTATTGATAATTTATTTGTTTAAGCATCATATCTATTCTCATTTCAAAATAAACCTTCTTTATCTATACAACATTTCAAACTGTACATAGCTGCCAATTACATTTGACAAATTATCAATCATAGATCTATATCATTTCTAAATCAAGAAAATGTATTCATTTTATGCATCGCTCAATCTTCATCATCCGTATAGCAAATAATATTGTCTAACATCATTAACCTGCAAAAAGTTTATGTTTGCAAGATTGAGCTCGACAGCCCAGCAAATTTAACAATTTATCATGTTTCACATAGCACACAATTCTATATGCACTACATTTCCTTTAATATGCATATCTGCATGCAACATATATTCTTTATTAAACATATCATACATGCATCAATAATTTCTTACAAAACATTAATTCATGCATTATACATTTCTAATTTATCAAGTTACATCATACAACATGTAATCACATATTGATTGAGTTCCATAACCCAATTAACTTAGTCATATTTTGACTTTTAACAATTCATAGAGCATAATATGTAATTTAACACCTAACACATTCCATCCACAAACATAATAGAACTGAAAAACTTGCCTGAACCGTTGATTACCGCAACGCAATTTAATTTAATCTCTCACGAAAGACCTATCAGTTATAAGATTGATCTTTTAATCAGTATAACATGCTTTATTCATAATACTATCTAATACTTAATCAAATATTAGATAACAGCTTAACACATCAATATTATTATCATCCTTTGATAATTATTCAATCACGATATCCTATCCCTTATGATTTATCACCATTTTAAAACCGTATTTAAATAAATTAAATACCACATAATTCCTTAATCAAAATATTCATTTAATATAAAATATTAATGAAAATCATTACATAAATATTATAATATATCAAAGTATTTTTAATACCTTAAAATCATTTTTATATGATTTTCCAACACTTAAATCCGTTATCCGATAATTAATATTAAAATATTAATATTTTCATGTCAAAATATCAAAAGTTATATTTTATAACTTAAAATATTTTTATAACACTTAAATCATTTTTATATGATTTTTAAAACATTAATTCTATATTATTCCATAATTTATTTAACTTCCTTTGATATTTTTTTCAAAAATTAATATTAGTGCGTAGCTTAAGAAATTAGCTACCTCGTGCTTAACTCCAGTGATGCCCATCTTTTGGCATAACCTTATATATGTTAACGTGATACTCCATTTTAAATTTCGTGGCAATCGGAGTTGTAGAACTCCGTTTATAGCGATTTCCGTCGGAAAATCACAAAAATTGTAATGGCCATAACTTGGTCGTTTTAACTCGGAATTCGCTCATTTTTGGACACGAGCTACATATTACCATATATTTTCATTTCCCAAAAGCCTGGAATTTTTATCATTAAATAAATGTCCGAAACAGCCCTCGGAAAATTTTGGCCAGAAACTTTTTGACGTTTGGCAGTTTTGGAGTCCTTTGCTAAAACTTATATAAAACGAGTTCTGTAACTCCGATTAATGATCCGTCAATTTTTGTTGGATTCGTATCTTTCCGAACTACAGTTTTCATCTATCAAAATCAATATTTGGACATGCTAAGCTCCCGGAATTTAGCCCGGAAGTGACTGTTCAAATCTGTCCTTTTAACAGTTTTTCTTAACTTTGTGTAGTTTGGGAGAAATCCCATAACTCTCTCCTCCGATGTCGGATTTAGTCCGTTTCGGAGTCTATGGAAAGCTTATTGAGTGTAATATAACATATCACAAGTTCAGAATTTTTAGAGTACCCTAAAAAGTCCGGAAATTTCCTTTTTAGGGCAGCAGTCCACAAACAAAAAAACTGTTTTGGTTTTTCTTGTTTGATTAAACTTTTAATACTCAAAATAGTTAGATCTAAGCATAACACACAATTTAACAAGTAGATCTATAGTTCTCATGTTCAAGATCATAAACTTCATGGTTCAAAATAACCAAAAATCAAATACAAGATTAAACACAATCAAGAGTTAGAAAAATAAGATTTTCTACACTTTAAAAACCTTGCTTCACTTTTCTTGCTTTTGATCTATCTTTTGAAACTTAAAATGGATAGATCCACACATAAAACACTCAAAATCATGTAGATCTAGAGTTTTTAAGATCAAGAAATAAGTTCTTTATCAAATCAAACAAAATAAAACAAATAAACTAAACTAGGATTTTATACCTAGATCATGTATCTTTTCTCCTTGATTTCTTTCTTCTTCCACGAGATGAAGTGGGGTGGCATGAGCTTGGGCTTCTTCCCTCTTAGGGGCTGCCGACCACTTCCTTTTCTCTCCTCTCTTTCTATTTTCTTCTTTTTGCTTTGCTTTTTGCTAGATGAAATGAAAAGTTTTCTTATAAAAACTTGTGGGAATATTTATAGGCAATTAACATATATAGATATAACTTGTATCTATCTATTAATCATCCAATATCTTGCTTCCATGGATGAAAATATTTATTACCCTAAAAAGGCTAGTGGCTAAAATTAGGTGGTTTGGTAACCAACTTTTGACTAACTAAAATGATAGGTAAATGAAATGAATCATGTGCTATTTTGCTCCTTGCATGGCCGGATCTATACACTATCTTGGCCAATGTTATTTGTTGATTTATTTGTTTAATAACTATCTAGAATGTCCATACAAATTGGGTCATAACTTGGGCCAATTGATTTCTTGTTTGGACTTTCTAATTAAATTGGTTGAGTAAAAATATAACATAGTCCAACACACTAATTTTATCTTACCCTAATTATTTAGTTAGGGTTTCTAAATCACTCATTATGGAATTTAAATACATAGATAATTTAATAATGTAACCCAATTAAGCTAGGTTTTACAAATAATCAATAACTTGAGATAATAAAATTAATCTCTTAGGTTAGTATACTAGTATAAAATTTAAATACTAGCACTTACACTTGCTATAACTCTTAGGTTATTTAATTCTCATTCCTAATATATAACATTAGGTCAAATAATTTTCTTTTATTTGTTTATATAATAAACAATTATAAATCATCACATAATGATCATATTCCTTGCACACAACTTTTTAACCCTTAGGGTTTAATACTCCGCATTAGGATTCCCAAATTAGGATTTAAATTCTCGATACTAAAATTAGGCTTTTTGAACATATCGTTAAAGTTTTCTAACTTAATCACCATATTCATATCATGAATTTAGGGTTTCGGATTCCCGAAACTAAAATTAAAGTTTCTGAGCGTACCGTTAGGGTTTCTAACAATTCGTTAGATTTTTCTAACTTAATAACATATGATTAACATAACTTTAGGATTTGCTAAAGTTATGACTTATCTGATCAATCCTTGATCTCAAATCATTACGGTTCACATATATAATCAAATATACCAACTAGTATTCACTTCGATACTTATCCCTGATAATTCTTCAAAAGAATTTTAAATCTATCATAATCTTATACCTCATTACTAGACTATCACTCACAGTCTATCACATAATGTTCATATTCATTACTCACATAACTATTAATCCTTAGGATTTTATACATAGCATTAGAGTTTCTAATTTAGCAATTAGGGTTTTCTCTAATATATTATCAAAATACATAAGCCATTATATTTAGCCTTTGATTTTCCCAAATTAGGGTTTCTGCTTCCCGAAACTGAAACTAGGGTTTCAGAACCATTTGCTACAATTTCTTATTCATTGCTAGGGTCTTCTAACAGAACATTGACGTTCTTAATATATACTTAGGATTTGACACACATATAATTAATCTGGTCAACCCTTGACCCTTAACCACATCCTGAACACGTCATTAACCATATACACAGAGTATATTCACATAAACACTTAATCCTGAATAATTCGCCTAAAAGCCTTCACGAAATTTTGAAATCCTCAAAATTCCATCCTAATAACATCAATTGCATATACACTTATTTTCTGTCTAGGTCTAATATTTGATCTTAAATCAATCATTTAAAATTTTCATAAATTGTCTAAATTCTTGGGTTGTCACATTCCCGGACTCGTAACTTCTTCGTTATAAGTATGAATTAGCTCGTTCAAGAGCCTACGGTTCACAAATTGTGTACTCTATGCGTTCATGCAAGAATTTTATCTATTCTACTTCGTTTGCTAAAATTTCACCTATTAGTCCATTTTAACGAAAACGATAAACATCCGTGAAAGTTTAACACTCGTTTCTTCGTTCTTAGTCAGAATTCGTCCATTTTTAAGTCCACAACTCTATAATTCAAAATATGACTTGTCTCTATCGAAAACCAACGTTTCCGACTTCAAACACAAAATACGACTTCCATTCTTAGAATTTCACGAATTCGACGATTATCGTTCAATCGTGTGAATTCCGGCGAAACCTCATTATTAATCATTCTAAATGGACTTTAATCAACATATAAATATTTGAAGTTTACTTAGTACACCAACTTATTATAAAAGTAGATTTTGACTTATTCTCATAAGTCAATGACTTATTTAATTTATGAACTCCAATTCTTATGCTTATGACTTATTATGAACTTAAGTCCATCAATCAATGTTCTCATACTATATTGAATATACTAACATAATATAGCAAACATATGACAAGTTTATCAACTTATTTAGGTTCAAGTTGCTTATTCATCTTTATTCGGCTTAAGTTCATTCATCAATGTCTTCTTATATGTTCTTAGCATACAATCATACTTCCCTTATCACCATATAATGATAGAGATGAATATATATTAGACAAGAGCCTTACCCTAGAAGCACTTGTACATCTTTTCTCTTTGGAAACTAGCAAAGAACTTTTGACTTATTCTTGACTTATGTGGCTTATTCTCTCTATCCAATAAGTTACTTAATTTGAGAGGAGTTGAGAGGAATTTTAATCAAGCAATCGAATGAATTGAGAGCTCTCTATTTATAGGCAACCCAAAGTTAGGGTAGAATGGTCAATTAGGCATTGCACCTCCCCAAATAACCTCCTTAATTCCACCTTCTTACTATTCATTACTTAACAACAAAGTCTACTTGCTAGTTACTTCTAATACTTGGCCATCACAACACTTGCTTACCACTTAAAATGTTTGCCCATCAAGACTACCCACATTAACATGGTTTGCTCCATGGATCATAGCTAATTCATTGGGCTTGCTAATTAATCTAGCTAATTCCTTGTTGGGCTTGGATTACAATAGTTTGGACTCATGACATATCAAACACTTGGGCTTGAGTATCACTTACTAATTGGACTTCTACCATTAAGCTAATAATCCTACAAGTCCATTACCATTAATTAAACAACTTAACATACATACATCACATATAATTTTTGTATGCTAGCTCGTATATTTATTCGTAATATACGTAATTTCATTCTCCATACACAATAGTATAATACGTCGTATTATACTTATGTTCATTACCTCGTATAATGCATACGCATTATACGATTGTAACTTTCTTTCCTTAACGCTTAATAAACCTAACGTTCCCAATTTAGGTCCGCATATAAAATATTACATTTTCCATACTTTAATTATTATTACATAATCCATCTCATCTTGATATTATAACGTTACGTATTTCTCGAAAGTTCAAAAATAATTCTCAAGCGTTAAACGGTGAATAGTGTTTTTCGTAAACTTTCTCAGAAAACTATTATTTTCATCTTGGAAATTCAAACACTTTAATTCATTCACGTGGTTCAAATACTACGATGTTCCGACGTTTCTAGATTATAGAACGACATACATCTTATTAACACATATATAATAAATAATATTATTTTATTCATTATTTAATTTTTTCAAGTATTTTATAAAGGATCCGAATTCCTCGGTCGTTACATTCTTCCCCCCTTATAAAGATTTTGTCCCCAGAATCTCGCCCTACATTACTCAAATAAAAGAGGGTAATCCTTCTTTATCTTCTCTTCCAATTCCCACGTTGCTTCCTCAGCATCGTGGTTCTTCCATAATGCCTTTACCGATGATATTACCTTGTTTCGCAGAACTAGCTCTTTTCTATCGATGATTTGAATCGACATCTCTTCATATGTTAAATCCTTCTCGATTTGAATAGGCTCAAATTCTATCACGTGCTTATAATCAAGTTTGTAAGGACGTAGCACTGAAACGTGAAATATGTTATGTATTCGCTCTTGGTCTGGAGGTAATGCTACCATATAAGCTACCTCACCTACCCGTTCTAATACCTCAAAAGGTCCTATAAACATTGGGCTTAGTTTTCCCTTCTTTCTAAAGCGTATCTTTCTTTTCCAGGGAGATACCTTTAGAAATACATACGAGCCTACTTCAAACTCCCTATTATCTAGATGTAAGTCTGTGTATTTCTTCTGTTTGTCTTCAGCTGATACAAAACGCATATGTATCAACTTCACCACTTTCGCTGTTTGCTGCACCAATTCTGGTCCTAGCATTCGGCGTTCTACCACTTCATCCCAATACAATGGTGTTCGAAATTTCCTTCCATACAATGCTTTATACGGTGGCATACCTATGCTTGCATGATAACTATTGTTATATGCAAACTCTACTAATGATAGATGATCATCCCAACTACCCATGAAATCCATGACGCAAGATCTCAACATATCTTCTAACATCTTAATTGTCCTCTCGCTCTGTCCATCGGTTTGTGGATGATATGTCGTACTCAACTTCAACTACGTCCTCAACTGCTCTTGAAGACTTCTCCAAAAGTTCGATGTGAATCGTGGGTCACGATCTGACATAATCAAAACTGGTACTCCATGTCTGGAAATGATTTTTTTAACATAAAGTTTCGCTAATTGATCTAAGTTATACTTGACCCAAATTGGCAAAAAGTGAGCCAATTTTGTCAACCAGTCCACTATTACCCAAATCGTATCATACCCTTTCTGAGTAGTCGAAAGTCCCACCACAAAGTCCATCGTGATACGCTCCCACTTCCACTATGGAATCTCCAATGTCTTTAACAAGCCCCTTGGTCGTTGATGTTCGACTTTAACTATCTGACAAGTCAAGCACCAACTCACATACTCGGCTATTTCTGTCTTCATGTTCGGCCACCAAAAGCTCCTTCAAAGGTCTTGATATATCTTAGTGCTACCAAGATGAATCGAGTACCTCGAACTGTGAGCCTCTTATAATACTTGCTCTTTTAATTCCTTCTCATTCGGAACCCAAATTCTTCCTTTAAATCTTAATAATCCCTCATTATCAAGACTAAACTTAATATCTTTTTCAATGGTTAACTGCTCCTTCATTTGGTCACACTCATCAGTTTTGAGTTACACCTCCTTGGCTCTCTCTACGATGGTAGATTGTATCTCCGTCACAAATAGTTCCTTGGCTCTCTCTACGATGGTAGATTGTATCTCCGTCACAAATAGTCCATGATCCACTTCACTTGGTAACTTCACCTCCAACTCCATCATCTCTGTTATTAACTCAGTTTGAGCAGTTAACATAGACAACTTCTCCCGACCATTTCTACTCAAGGCGTCCGTCACAACATTGGCTTTTGTATGGTGATACTGGATTTCACAGTCGTAATCCTTTATCAACTCCAGCCATCTCCTCTGTCTCATATTCAACTCTTTCTATGTGAAGATATATTTTAGACTCTTATGGTCCGTGTATATCTCACACTTTTCCCCATAAAGATAACGTCGCCATATCTTTAAGGCAAACACCATCGCGGTTAGTTCCAGATCATGAGTAGGGTAAGTTTTCTCATAATCCTTCAACTACCTAGATGCATACGCAATGACCTTAGCATGCTTTATGAGCACGTAACCCAGTCCTTTATCTAAAGCATCGCTATAAACTACGAAATTTCATGTGTCGTCGGGTAATGATAAAACAGGCGCTTCACTCAACCTCTTCTTCAGTTCTTGAAAATTGTCTTCATATTTCTCAGTCCATACGTACTTCACCGTTTTCCTCGTCAAGTTATTCAACGGGGTAGCTATCTTTGAAAAATCCTGAATGAATCTCCGATAGTAACCCGCTAACCCTAGGAAACTTTGCACCTCCGTCGGCGTTTTTGGTTGTTCCCAATTCATCACGGCTTCCACCTTTGCTGGATCTACTAAAATCCCCTCATTGTCAATGACATGACCTAAAAATTGTAACCTCTCTAACCAAAATTCACACTTAGTGAACTTCACATATAACTTCTCCTTCCTTAATGTCTCCAACACTATTCTTAGGTGTTCCGCATGATCTTCTGGCGTCTTAGAATAGACTAGAATATCATCGATAAACACCAGGACGAACTTGTTCAAATATTACTTTAACACTCTGTTTATCATATCCATAAATGCAGCTGGTGCATTAGTCAATCCAAATGACATCACCAAAAACTAGTAATGACCATAATGAGTCCTGAATTCTGTCTTTGACACATCTTCATTTCTAACCTTCAGCTGATGATACCCCATCCTTAAATCTATTTTGGAAAAATATTTTACCCCTTTCAACTGATCAAAAAGATCATCAATCTTGGGCGGTGGATACTTATTCTTTATTGTCAACTTGTTTAACTCTCGGTAGTCGATACAAAGTCTTAACGATCCGTACTTCTTCTTGACAAACAATACCGGCGCTCCCCACGGAGAAACACTCGGTTGTATATACTTCATGTCCAGTAGTTCTTGCAACTGCACCATCAACTCCTTCATCTCTACTGGCGCCATACGATACGGTGCCCTGGAAACTGGTGTCGTTCCTAGCACAAGATCTATTACGAACTCGATCTCCCTATCTGGCGGAAGACCCGACAACTCTCTCAGAAATACATCAATGAACTCACTCACTATAGGTATTTGTTCAATGGTCGCTCCCACTCTCTAAGTATCAACCACATGACACAAATAGCCTACACACCCCTTCCTCAATAATTTCCTAGTTTGTGTCATGGTAAGACAACACAAACTTCCCTGCAATTTATTCCCGTAGAATATTACATGAGATTGTCTTAATGTCTTAATATTTACGCATTTCTTTTGACAATCTATAATTGCCCCATGATTAATCAACCAATCCATTCCGAGAATTACGTCGAATTCTCCTAACTTTATCGGTATCAGATCTATCGATAATTTACAACCTCGAATGTCTACGTAACAACTCCTATGAATATCTTCAATAGGAATTATCTCTTCATTTGCTACCTTAATGTTTAAAGGTATAGGTAACTTTTCGGGAAGTAATCATAATCGTCTAGCAAAATCATATGCGATAAACGAACAAGTAGCACCCGAGTCAAACATCACGTATGCATTTAAGTCATTGATCGGAATAATACTTGTGACTACGTCCCCCGAGGCCATCGTTTCTTGGACGGACATGTTAAAGGTATTGGCCATCAGCCTACCCGGCTGCGATGGAACCCCAATAGTTAACTTACCACTATTGGTGCCTCTATTCCCGTCTGTCCCCTTCTTTGGGCAGTTCTTTGCCATGTGGTCAGTTGACCCACATACAAAGCACCCATAGTTCTACTTCGGGCTTGGACAGTTGTGTGCAATATACTTCTCTTCTCCACAGTTGTAACACACGGCCTTACCCTTGAGACAGACTCCAAAGTAAGTCTTTTCGCAAGTCTTGCAGGCCACCATCCTTCTCTTTGGGTCTCCTTGTTTCACTCCGATATTCCCAGAGCTAACTACCTTCCTCTTATAAGCTTCGCCACTCCCGCTAGCACCCTCATTCTTTACTCCCCCGTCCATCTTCCCCTTGATTTTCTTATCCTTGTGGTATTGGCTCAATGCCTCGCTACCATCTTCGGCAATTATTGCCTTCTCTAAAATGATTCGAAAGGAAGTACTTTTGAATACTAAAATACGGTTATAGAGCCAGGGTTTCAAGCCCTGCTCGAACCGTCGAGCCTTCCTCACCTCAGTATCCACTTGATGTGGAGCGAACCTTGCCAGTTCATTAAACTCGGCAGCGTATTGGGGAACCGTCATGTCCCCTTGTTTCAAATCTAGAAACCGCATCTCCATCCTTCCCTGCATGTTCGTGGTAAAGTAGTTCTCGTAAAATATTTCCTTGAACCTAACCCACGTTATAACATCTATTCTGGCCCTATCCTGATTGGCTTCCCACCAAAAGTTGGCCTCTCCCTTCATCATGTAGGTTGCAAAGGCAACCTTCTGGGCCTCGTCGACATTTGCTATCACAAATGCCTTCTCGATTTCCTTCACCCACGTTTGGGCTTCGATAAGGTCCATAGTTCCTTTGAACTCCGGCGGACCCACACTCTTAAAGTCCTTAAATGTCCAACTCATACTACACCAAGATTTACGGGGATGTTAGCCCCTGTTCTATTAAATGTCGCGTTTAATAGATTTATGAACTCATGCATGGGGTTAATCGGACCTCCCTCCGGTTGGTTTGTACTCTTCTTGGCGGCATTTTGCTGTTACAATAAACACATATTTCGTTATTATTCATTTCCTGTCAGTTAGTTATTATTCAATGTTAAACAATAATTTCAACATTCATTACTCAATATATTTCGAAAAATAAAACTTGTATTAATTTATTGTAGTATAATACTACATCGGTTACATTACACAGCCTAAGCTGGATACATTACTTTCCCGTAATTACTTTCCAAAAATTAGGATTTACAAAAGACTATGCTTGATTATACTAAAGAGGGTTTTACGTCGCTACTAGATACAAAAATATGTACATATCTAACTACTCTAGCCACTACTAGATTACATTTACCTTAAGGCATTCTCAAAATCCGCCATGGTAAGACCGGCGATAATATCACGGCTGATAGTATGTCGCGTCTGTGATAACCCGGGATTTCGAATAATCCAAAATTTACGAATAATTTTTTTTTTATTAACATTGACTGTTAATAAAGTACTGAATATCTGTGATACGAATTTTGTAAATTAGTCAATTTGTGTATTAACTGAGAAAATAGAGTAGAGTTGTGCTTAACAACTTTAGAAACCCTAACCCTAATTTACGG
Organism: Panax japonicus; assembly: GCA_020205505.1. Taxonomy (NCBI): domain Eukaryota; kingdom Viridiplantae; phylum Streptophyta; class Magnoliopsida; order Apiales; family Araliaceae; genus Panax; species Panax japonicus. The sequence goes on from CM035094.1 coordinate 46,080,296, forward strand.
ATAGGGATTCGATAGAAAATACAATTAAAATAATTGTACTAATTATTGTGTGTTTACTCTATATGAGCTTAATGATCAATAATTGATCGGATAAGGTTTAATATTATTAAACCCTGATAAGAGATTAGAAACCCTAATCTCAGTTGTAGAAAACCCTAATGTGTTGTAGAAAAACCCTAACCCTAATTTGCGGATAGGGATTCGGTAGAAAATATAATTAAAATAATTATATTGCTAAGGATGTGTTTGTACTGTTTAGAAATGTTGACCAATGGTTGACTGAATAAGGTTTAATATTAATAAATCTTAATGAGGGATCTAAAACCCTAATCTTAAAATTAGAAAATAATTTGTACAATTAAAAACCCTAATTGTACGCCGAGAGACCCTAATTTAAAATCTGGGATTTTCTAAACCCTAATTAGGCAACCCTAATTTTTATTAGCATGCCTAAAGTGTTTGATAAACTTAAATATGATTAGAAAATACTAATTATATTTTTGTAAGTTAAATTTTTATTTTAAGAACCCTAATTTTATTTTAGAAAATTTATTTTTCTAATTAAACCCTAAATTTGAAATTTATGAGAATTAGAATTTTATAACCTAAAGGGTTCAAAACCTAAACCCTAGATTGCTCAAACCCTAAACCCTAAGGGTTTCATCAAATGATAAAATCTAGAAATTTAAGGAAATGACCAAAATACCCTTTTTACATATTTTATAAGCTAACTTGTAAGATTTGGTTTAGCTTTAGTTGGTCACCAACTATTGTTGACATTGTGACTCAAAATCATCCAACAAATCTGTCCAAATCGTCCAGCACGTCAGATCCAAGCAACTAAGAGCATTATATAAGGATTCAAGAGAGAGAAAAATCAAAAACTTGGCCATTTTTGCTATAAGCTCTCACCAACCCTCTCTCTTTCACAAACCCACGAAAATTAGAAGTGAATCAGTCCCAAAATCCAGCCCCACGTTGATCATAACAACATCAAAGGGCAGAAATCAAAAATCAAAGCATAAAGAGGTATAAAACCCTAATTTTGAAATCCTTTAATTCCTTGTTAAATGTTGCAATTGATTGTTCAAATATGTGTAATAAGGTGTCAATTGATGATCTGGGTTGATAAATCATGAACCTATAACATCAAAGTGCACGAATTTAGAGTTTTTCAAAATCTGGAAAACTGTGATTTTCAGTCAAATGTCCGATCTTATAAATCCGTGTGTGTTAAGTGTTTGTGATGTTTAAAACTTGTAACATGTAACCAGATGTGTGATCTTTAATTTGCAAAAAGAATCAGACTTAGATCTATTATAGATCACAAGATATTCACGGTCAAACTATCGTTGACCGTCTGTTTTGAAGAATTCTGGAAAACCCAGAATTCGGCCAAGAACAGTTTCTGGCTTCTACTTTAACCAGATTTGATCGAGCGTTTATGTTGTTGTTGGACTGAGATATTAATATCTCGTTGTTAACTGTCATGAGTACTATAGTTGTGAACCAAATAGCGAGCCATTTAATGACCGGAACATAGAATAATTTGTGCATTAAAGTGTCTGGTCGAATTTTCTGGGTTTCTGGAAAACCCAGAAACTGTTTGGCACCAACTTTGGAGGCTTTGATCTCCTTGTTGTGATGTTGTTTAACCAAAGTGTTGGTTGAATGTTGTAGTGTGACATTTTGTCTACACGCCCAAAGTTTTAGATAGTCCAGAACATGGTTCGATTGAGAGATAAAGCCGGTCAAACCATGACCCTCGCAGCTGCCGGAAAATTCTGGGTTTGGCTCAAGAACACCTATAGCGACAGAATGTGTCGCTTTAGGCCTTTAGCGACGGAATAATTATATTATTTTCTGATTTTTCCAGAAATTAACAAAAAAATAGAAATAAATTCTAAAAATTATCAAAAATGGTTTTAAAAATTATTTTAAATTATGAAAAATAATTTTTGACCAACAGGGATATTTTTCTTTAATATTTATAATTATTTAAATATTAGAGGTATTTAATTTATTTAATTAGTGTATTAAATAAATTAAAGAAAAATGAATAAATATTATGAAAAATCATTTTAAATGAGAATAATGTATTCAAAAATATTTTAAATTATAAAATGTAACTTTTAATATTTTTGGAGAATTTTTCTTAATAATTTAATATTAATGATATTATATTTATTTAATTATTAAATTAAATAAATAAGATAAAAATAATTTAAATGATTTAAAAATCATTTTAATTGAGAATAAAGTATTAAAAAATATTTTTAAATTATAAAATATAATTTTCAATATTTTGTAGAATTTTCATTAATAAATTAATATTAATGATATTTGATTTATTTAATTATTATATTAAATAAATGAATTAAAAATAATTTTATTCATTTAAAAATCATTTAAAAATGAGAAAAATGATTTAAAAATATATTAAGTTATAAATTATGACTTTTAATATTTAGATAATAATTTCATTAATATTTATATATTAGTGGTGATGATTTAAAAATGATTTTAATTATTTTAAAAATCATTTAAGTAGAATATTGATGATTTAAAAATATTTTAAGTTATTAAAAATAACTTTAATATTTTGATGAGTATGTTAATAATATTTTGATATTATTATACATTAATAATGATATGATTATTTGATAATTAAATCATTTAAAAATGGTTTAAGTGTTTGAAAAATTATTATAAATTATAATAATTGCTTGATAAGTAGTAAAAGCTTCTGAAAAATATTATTATTGATAATTAACTTATCTAAATTAATATTGAAGCTTAGAACCCGATTTTACTTGACAATAAATGTGTTAATTGTCGGATAGGGTGACCAGAACACCGAGAATGGACCGAAGTCCAACCAGACTGATATAGTTTGACTTGTTAAGTGTTTATATAGGTTATAAACACTAATGTGGCTATGTGGTAATGTGTCTAGGAGAAGTTTGACTGTAAAATACAGTGTTATGTGTTATAAATGATTGTACTAATTGTTAGACCGATATTATTGGTTATAGGTCTTTCAAACGCACATAAGTATATTGTGTAGCTGTAATCAGCGGAAGAGGCAAGTTCTCTAACTCAACCTTGAGTTATTTCATTCAATTATTATTGGTGGTTAATTATTGTTGATTAAGCCACGTCCAGGGATTTATTGTTGAAATTAAATTTTCGAATTAGAAAATATATATTCGTAGAATTACTGTTGTTGGATATTCATATCTGTAGAAGTTAGAATTGACAGTACAGATAATTCCTGTTTATTGTCAAATTATTATGAGAAATGTCTTAGCTAATTATTCTAGCTAGACGAAAAATTTGTTTGGACTTGCTAGGTTAGAGAAGAGAATTCAATTATTATTGATAGGTTGATGCCAATTATTTCGGCTAGATCGAGAAGCAAATAGAATTTGAAATCATAGTATTTCATTGTAAAATCAAAATATTGATTCCAAGACTGAGAAGAACAACCTTTTAAATAAAGGGAACATTTTGTTGGTCGTAAATTCAACCTTTGCGCGCGTTTTGAGTATTATGCATAATATAGGGTACAAAGAGTTGGCCGGCTCTGAGTACTTGCAGAGGGGTATGATTTAATCTTTATGGTTATCTGATACACCTGAGTATTTATCAAAGTAAATCTTTGATATCTACCCGAGAAAATAAAGTTCAAAGATCTTGTGTGATCACTCAGTATAAATCTGGAAAACATTCCACTTTGATATTTCGTAGAATTGATTTTTTGATTATTCATTAGAATATCGTAGAAACTTTGAAAGCGTTGTACTCTTTCATTAGTGAATTATTGTGTTGTATAAAATACGAGAAAACTTGTTATTGAATAACGATTTGTTCAGTTATTTCAAAGTTCCCCGAACTTTGGTTTCATTCTATCCAAATAGATAGTTTGTTGTTTTGAATCCTTATACATTTATTGTATGTATTAACTTGCGGGGCAAATTAGTTGTTCATCCTTGCTAAATAAAATTTTTCAGCTAGGGACGAAGTTGCAGGAGGTGCTGCAAAGGACAAGGGAAAAGGCGTAGTTATAAATTAATTATGATGAACATATTTATTATGTTGTATTTGTAAACCCTTTTTGTATATCTAAAGGGTATGTTTGTAAAGTTAAGGTTAGTGAACCTAGGTGATGTATTATTATTAAACTCTGATAAATACTTATGAAAATTACTATCTATATATATTATGGGTAGTTAAATGTTATTTATATTTGGATCGTGAACACCAAATTCGGGAGTCAGGTAACCCGGATTTGGGGGTGTCACAGGTTGGTATCAGAGCTGTAGTGACCAAGGTGTCACCAGCTGGTAGTGGAGCTGTAAGTTATAAACCTTAAGTGGGGTGGGGAAAAATCCTAGGATTATAACCATAGCGAGATAGAGAATACTCATTTAGAGTACTAAGTGAGGGATTGCTGAAGCGTATCGATAGTGAGATAAGTAAATTCGTGGTGAGAGAAATTTGTACTGGTGAAGTACTAATCAAGTTGTTTAAAATTGATTGTAGGATGTCGGGAGAAGATAAAATGAATACGGAGAAGCCAGCGGCTATCGCACCAATGCTAGTAGCCGAGGTGCCAGCACAGAGCGAATCGGTTGAAGAAATGGGGAAAGATTAACCAATGGTTAATCTGGGGAGTGATCATGACGATTATCCCGAGATGTATCTGAGTGGAGATGAGGAGGCCGAGTCTGAGCCAGCTAAGGTGGATTTAAAGAATAAGATCAAAGTTGGAGAACAAGATCAGCTATCTGTGGAAGTCCAGGAACTCCGAAGCAAGGTATTTCTCTTGGAGGAGTTGTGGAAGACAGAGCGGGCATTACGTGAAATGACTGAAGAACGGAATGAGCTGAAGGCGCAAGTGGAGAGGATGAAGACTGCAGGTGGAGGATCGTTTGAGGGAACAATCAAGCAGCAGAAGGACAAAAAAAAGAGGAAGAGGGACAACGATAGCCCTAATTCTGAAAATTCAAGTCCGAAGAAGAAGCAAGCTTGTATCAAGTGTGGAAAGACTCACGCTGGAGAATGCATGATGTGGAAGAATGTATGCTTCAACTGCAAGCAGGAATGACATATTTCTCTGCATTGTCCTAAGCCAAATTTGAGGAAATGTTTTTCCTGTGGGCAAACGGGTCACGGATTCAACAAGTGTCCCAGCAAGAAGAAGATTGGTGAAGGAAGTGGTCGGTAGACAACTTAGATATATGTAATAGTATCTTTTGGTAGAAGTTTCTGATATTAAGATATGTAATATCAAGAACGGTGTTTAAACATATGTAAATATATGTTTGTATGAATGAAATCTTTATTTTCTATATGAATATAAGATTAAAATGAAATTATGTGTTCTTAAAACTCATACTTATGTGACATTCTTGACTCATAGTTATATGAAATGTTTATGAACCCCTCAGCGAACGGACGCCAAAGGTCAGACTAGGGTAAGTTCGTAAACTCATATAATTGTGGTCAGGTTATGAACTCATAAGTGTGGTTTTATGAACTGGAAATAGTAATGTGAAATTGGAGAATGTTAACTTTTTGTGTAAAGTTGGAGAATTGCAACTTTTGTAAAGTTGGGTATGATTAATCGTAAAATAATTTTAAAAGGATAATAATATGTGTTAAGTACTAAATGTACTATGTGCTATTTGAATAAATATGCGATTACTTGAGAATTATGTGTTGAATTCTTATTGTGTTAAGAATTTGTGTAGAATAAGAGTATTAATATAAGATTTTCATTTAAATCAGATCATGCCGCCTAGACGACAGAATCGAAACCAAAGAGAAGAACAATCAGTAAATAACGAAGGAGGTCAAGCGACCCGATGCAGAATTTTGTGAATATGCTGGCCCAAGCTATGGAAAATAGGGCTACAGCCAGGGGAGGAGCGAGAAATCAGTCAGCCGGCGGATTGGCTAATTTTAAGGATTTTAAAGCGGTGGGACCGCCGGAATTTAAGGGGACTACCGATCCGATTGAAGCCCAAACTTGGGTAAAGGAGATGGAGAAAGCGTTCGTGATTGCGCGTGTGGCGGAAGAGCAGAAGACGGCTTTCGCAATGTATTTGATGAAGGGAGAAGCCAATTATTGGTGGGAGACGAACCAAGCAAGAGCTGGTGCAGAGGTGGTGTTGTGGACAAGATTCAAGGAGTTGTTCTTTGAGAACTACTTCTCACCGAGCATGCAAGCTCGGATGGAAGTTAAGTTCTTGGAACTTAAGCAGGAAAACATGTTTGTTTCTGAATACGCAGCTAGATTCAACGAACTGGCAAGATTTGCACCTCATCAGGTGGATACAGAAGCAAGAAAAGCAAGAAGGTTCGAGAACGGATTGAAGCCGGGGATTTATAACAAAGTAGCTGTGCTGCAGATCAACACTTTTGCGGCATTATTGGAGAAAGCATTAATTGCTGAAGGAGGAAGCGAGGCTGCATCTCGTTTTCATCAAGAGAAGAAGAAGAATACCAATGAAGGTGGAAGTAGTGGTGGTAGTAACCCAAACATGAGGAAGTGGAGTGAGAATACCCAATCGGGTAATAAGACTGAAGGAAATAAGAAAGGAGGAGGGCCGTGTGCAAATTGTGGGAAGAGCCATGCTGGAGTTTGTCTGAAGAAGAAAGGAGTTTGTTACAACTGTGGTCAAGAGGGGTACATGTCGCCTAATTGTCCCAATCCGAAGAAGATACAAGGTTGTTATGCTTGTGGATCGACTGATCATTTGGTTAGAAACTGTCCAAAGAAGAATGCAGAAAAAGAAAGTGCCAACAAGAGACCCGGTGGTGGAACCTTGGCGATTCGAGGACCTGCACCGCCAAGAAGACCAACTGCCCGTACATTTAACATGACGGCGCATGATGCGGTGACAACTCAGGAGGTGGCAGCAGGTAACGATTTTGTTTAGAAATTTTATTACGCAAGTATTATGATTTAGATAATTCTGTGAACTGTTTTCTTTTATAGATTTAAGTCACAGGTTAGAATTTGAAGCACAAAGTAATATTGTGTTGTTAAAAATGAATTGATGATACAACTTTAAAAGATTGTAGGGTATAAGAAAGTGGTGATTCCGAGGACGGAATCCTTTTAAGGAGGGGTGAATGTGATAACACGGGATTTCGAATAATCCAAAATTTACGAATAATTTTTTTATTATTATTAACATTGACTGTTAATAAAGTACCGTGTATCTGTGATACGAATTTTGAAAATTAGTCAATTTGTGTATTGACTGAGAAAATAGAGTAGAGTTGTGCTTAACAACTTTAGAAACCCTAACCCTAATTTACGGATAGGGATTCGATAGAAAATATAATTAAAATAATTGTACTAATTATTGCGTGTTTACTCTATATGAGCTTAATGATCAATAATTGATCGGATAAGGTTTAATATTATTAAACCCTGATAAGAGATTAGAAACCCTAATCTCAGTTGTAGAAAACCCTAATGTGTTGTAAAAAAACCCTAACCCTAATTTGCGGATAGGGATTCGGTAGAAAATATAATTAAAATAATTATATTGCTAAGGATGTGTTTGTACTGTTTAGAAATGTTGACCAATGGTTGACTGTATAAGGTTTAATATTAATAAACCTTAATGAGGGATCTAAAACCCTAATCTTAAAATTAAAAAATAATTTGTACAATTAAAAACCCTAATTGTACGCCGAGAGACCCTAATTTAAAATCTGGGATTTTCTAAACCCTAATTAGGCAACCCTAATTTTTATTAGCATGCCTAAAGTGTTTGATAAACTTAAATATGATTAGAAAATACTAATTATATTTTTGTAAGTTAAATTTTTATTTTAAGAACCCTAATTTTATTTTAGAAAATTTATTTTTCTAATTAAACCCTAAATTTGAAATTTATGAGAATTAGAATTTTATAACCTAAAGGGTTCAAAACCTAAACCCTAGATTGCTCAAACCCTAAACCCTAAGGGTTTCATCAAATGAGAAAATCTAGAAATTTAAGGAAATGACAAAAATACCCTTTTTACATATTTTATAAGCAAACTTGTAAGATTTGGTTTAGCTTTAGTTGGTCACCAACTATTGTTGACATTGTGGCTCAAAATCATCCAGCAAATCTGTCCAAATCGTCCAGCACATCAGATCCAAGCAACTAAGAGCATTATATAAGGATTCAAGAGAGAGAAAAATCAAAAACTTGGCCATTTTTGTTATAAGCTCTCACCACCTCTCTCTCTTTCACAAACCCACGAAAATTAGAAGTGAATTAGTCCCTAAATCCAGCCCCACGTTGATCATAACAACATCAAAGGGCAGAAATCAAAAATCAAAGCATAAAGAGGTATAAAATCCTAATTTTGAAATCCTTAAATTCCTTGTTAAATGTTGCAATTGATTGTTCAAATATGTGTAATAAGGTGTCAATTGATGATCCGGGTTGATAAATCATGAACCCATAATATCAAAGTGCACGAATTTAGAGTTTTTCAAAATCTGGAAAACTGTGATTTTCAGTCAAATGTCCGATCTTATAAATCCGTGTGTGTTAAGTGTTTGTGATGTTTAAAACTTGTAACATGTAACTAGATGTGTGATCTTTAATTTGCAAAAAGAATCAGACTTAGATCTATTATAGATCACAAGATATTCACGGTCAAACTAGCGTTGACCGTCTGTTTTGAAGAATTCTGGAAAACCCAGAATTCGGCCAAGAACAGTTTCTGGCTTCTACTTTGACCGGATTTGATCGAGCGTTTATGTTGTTGTTGGACTGAGATATTAATATCTAGTTGTTAACTATCATGAGTACTATAGTTGTGAACCAAATAGTGAGCCATTTAATGATCGGAACATAGAATAATTTGTGCATGAAAGTGTCTGGTCGAATTTTCTGGGTTTCTAGAAAACCCAGAAACTGTTTGGCACCAACTTTGGAGGCTTTGATCTCCTTGTTGTGATGTTGTTTAACCAAAGTGTTGGTTGAATGTTGTAGTGTGATATTTTGTTTACACGCCCAAAGTTTTAGATAGCCCAGAACATGGTTAGATTGAGAGATAAAGCCAGTCAAACCATGACCCTCGCAGCTGCCAGAAAATTCTGGGTTTGGCTCAAGAACACCTATAGCGACAGAATGTGTCGCTATAGGCCTTTAGCGACGGAATAATTATATTATTTTCTGATTTTTCCGGAAATTAATAAAAAAATAGAAATAAATTCTAAAAATTATCAAAAATGGTTTTAAAAATTATTTTAAATTATGAAAAATAATTTTTGACCAACAGGGATATTTTTCTTTAATATTTATAATTATTTAAATATTAGAGGTATTTAATTTATTTAATTAGTGTATTAAATAAATTAAAGAAAAATGAATAAATATTATGAAAAATCATTTTAAATGAGAATAATGTATTCAAAAATATTTTGAGTTATAAAATGTAACTTTTAATATTTTTGGAGAATTTTTCTTAATAATTTAATATTAATGATATTATATTTATTTAATTATTAAATTAAATAAATAAGATAAAAATAATTTAAATGATTTAAAAATCATTTTAATTGAGAATAAAGTATTAAAAAATATTTTTAAATTATAAAATATAATTTTCAATATTTTGTAGAATTTTCATTAATAAATTAATATTAATGATATTTGATTTATTTAATTATTATATTAAATAAATGAATTAAAAATAATTTTATTCATTTAAAAATCATTTAAAAATGAGAAAAATGATTTAAAAATATATTAAGTTATAAATTATGACTTTTAATATTTAGATAATAATTTCATTAATATTTATATATTAGTGGTGATGATTTAAAAATGATTTTAATTATTTTAAAAATCATTTAAGTAGAATATTGATGATTTAAAAATATTTTAAGTTATTAAAAATAACTTTAATATTTTGATGAGTATGTTAATAATATTTTGATATTATTATACATTAATAATGATATGATTATTTGATAATTAAATCATTTAAAAATGGTTTAAGTGTTTGAAAAATTATTATAAATTATAATAATTGCTTGATAAGTAGTAAAAGCTTCTGAAAAATATTATTATTGATAATTAACTTATCTAAATTAATATTGAAGCTTAGAACCCGATTTTACTTGACAATAAATGTGTTAATTGTCGGATAGGGTGACCAGAACACCGAGAATGGACCGAAGTCCAACCAGACTGATATAGTTTGACTTGTTAAGTGTTTATATAGGTTATAAACACTAATGTGGCTATGTGGTAATGTGTCTAGGAGAAGTTTGACTGTAAAATACAGTGTTATGTGTTATAAATGATTGTACTAATTGTTAGACCGATATTATTGGTTATAGGTCTTTCAAACGCACATAAGTATATTGTGTAGCTGTAATCAGCGGAAGAGGCAAGTTCTCTAACTCAACCTTGAGTTATTTCATTCAATTATTATTGGTGGTTAATTATTGTTGATTAAGCCACGTCCAGGGATTTATTGTTGAAATTAAATTTTCGAATTAGAAAATATATATTCGTAGAATTACTGTTGTTGGATATTCATATCTGTAGAAGTTAGAATTGACAGTACAGATAATTCCTGTTTATTGTCAAATTATTATGAGAAATGTCTTAGCTAATTATTCTAGCTAGACGAAAAATTTGTTTGGACTTGATAGGTTAGAGAAGAGAATTCAATTATTATTGATAGGTTGATGCCAATTATTTCGGCTAGATCGAGAAGCAAATAGAATTTGAAATCATAGTATTTCATTGTAAAATCAAAATATTGATTCCAAGACTGAGAAGAACAACCTTTTAAATAAAGGGAACATTTAGTTGGTCGTAAATTCAACCTTTGCGCGCGTTTTGAGTATTATGCATAATATAGGGTACAAAGAGTTGGCCGGCTCTGAGTACTTGCAGAGGGGTATGATTTAATCTTTATGGTTATCTGATACACCTGAGTATTTATCAAAGTAAATCTTTGATATCTACCCGAGAAAATAAAGTTCAAAGATCTTGTGTGATCACTCAGTATAAATCTGGAAAACATTCCACTTTGATATTTCGTAGAATTGATTTTTTGATTATTCATTAGAATATCGTAGAAACTTTGAAAGCGTTGTACTCTTTCATTAGTGAATTATTGTGTTGTATAAAATACGAGAAAACTTGTTATTGAATAACGATTTGTTCAGTTATTTCAAAGTTCCCCGAACTTTGGTTTCATTCTATCCAAATAGATAGTTTGTTGTTTTGAATCCTTATACATTTATTGTATGTATTAACTTGCGGGGCAAATTAGTTGTTCATCCTTGCTAAATAAAATTTTTCAGCTAGGGACGAAGTTGCAGGAGGTGCTGCAAAGGACAAGGGAAAAGGCGTAGTTATAAATTAATTATGATGAACATATTTATTATGTTGTATTTGTAAACCCTTTTTGTATATCTAAAGGGTATGTTTGTAAAGTTAAGGTTAGTGAACCTAGGTGATGTATTATTATTAAACTCTGATAAATACTTATGAAAATTACTATCTATATATATTATGGGTAGTTAAATGTTATTTATATTTGGATCGTGAACACCAAATTCGGGAGTCAGGTAACCCGGATTTGGGGGTGTCACAGGTTGGTATCAGAGCTGTAGTGACCAAGGTGTCACCAGCTGGTAGTGGAGCTGTAAGTTATAAACCTTAAGTGGGGTGGGGAAAAATCCTAGGATTATAACCATAGCGAGATAGAGAATACTCATTTAGAGTACTAAGTGAGGGATTGCTGAAGCGTATCGATAGTGAGATAAGTAAATTCGTGGTGAGAGAAATTTGTACTGGTGAAGTACTAATCAAGTTGTTTAAAATTGATTGTAGGATGTCGGGAGAAGATAAAATGAATACGGAGAAGCCAGCGGCTATCGCACCAATGCTAGTAGCCGAGGTGCCAGCACAGAGCGAATCGGTTGAAGAAATGGGGAAAGATTAACCAATGGTTAATCTGGGGAGTGATCATGACGATTATCCCGAGATGTATCTGAGTGGAGATGAGGAGGCCGAGTCTGAGCCAGCTAAGGTGGATTTAAAGAATAAGATCAAAGTTGGAGAACAAGATCAGCTATCTGTGGAAGTCCAGGAACTCCGAAGCAAGGTATTTCTCTTGGAGGAGTTGTGGAAGACAGAGCGGGCATTACGTGAAATGACTGAAGAACGGAATGAGCTGAAGGCGCAAGTGGAGAGGATGAAGACTGCAGGTGGAGGATCGTTTGAGGGAACAATCAAGCAGCAGAAGGACAAAAAAAAGAGGAAGAGGGACAACGATAGCCCTAATTTTGAAAATTCAAGTCCGAAGAAGAAGCAAGCTTGTATCAAGTGTGGAAAGACTCACGCTGGAGAATGCATGATGTGGAAGAATGTATGCTTCAACTGCAAGCAGGAATGACATATTTCTCTGCATTGTCCTAAGCCAAATTTGAGGAAATGTTTTTCCTGTGGGCAAACGGGTCACGGATTCAACAAGTGTCCCAGCAAGAAGAAGATTGGTGAAGGAAGTGGTCGGTAGACAACTTAGATATATGTAATAGTATCTTTTGGTAGAAGTTTCTGATATTAAGATATGTAATATCAAGAACGGTGTTTAAACATATGTAAATATATGTTTGTATGAATGAAATCTTTATTTTCTATATGAATATAAGATTAAAATGAAATTATGTGTTCTTAAAACTCATACTTATGTGACATTCTTGACTCATAGTTATATGAAATGTTTATGAACCCCTCAGCGAACGGACGCCAAAGGTCAGACTAGGGTAAGTTCGTAAACTCATATAATTGTGGTCAGGTTATGAACTCATAAGTGTGGTTTTATGAACTGGAAATAGTAATGTGAAATTGGAGAATGTTAACTTTTTGTGTAAAGTTGGAGAATTGCAACTTTTGTAAAGTTGGGTATGATTAATCGTAAAATAATTTTAAAAGGATAATAATATGTGTTAAGTACTAAATGTACTATGTGCTATTTGAATAAATATGCGATTACTTGAGAATTATGTGTTGAATTCTTATTGTGTTAAGAATTTGTGTAGAATAAGAGTATTAATATAAGATTTTCATTTAAATCAGATCATGCCGCCTAGACGACAGAATCGAAACCAAAGAGAAGAACAATCAGTAAATAACGAAGGAGGTCAAGCGACCCGATGCAGAATTTTGTGAATCTGCTGGCCCAAGCTATGGAAAATAGGGCTACAGCCAGGGGAGGAGCGAGAAATCAGTCAGCCGGCGGATTGGTTAATTTTAAGGATTTTAAAGCGGTGGGACCGCCGGAATTTAAGGGGACTACCGATCCGATTGAAGCCCAAACTTGGGTAAAGGAGATGGAGAAAGCGTTCGTGATTGCGCGTGTGGCGGAAGAGCAGAAGACGGCTTTCGCAATGTATTTGATGAAGGGAGAAGCCAATTATTGGTGGGAGACGAACCAAGCAAGAGCTGGTGCAGAGGTGGTGTTGTGGACAAGATTCAAGGAGTTGTTCTTTGAGAACTACTTCTCACCGAGCATGCAAGCTCGGATGGAAGTTAAGTTCTTGGAACTTAAGCAGGAAAACATGTTTGTTTCTGAATACGCAGCTAGATTCAACGAACTGGCAAGATTTGCACCTCATCAGGTGGATACAGAAGCAAGAAAAGCAAGAAGGTTCGAGAACGGATTGAAGCCGGGGATTTATAACAAAGTAGCTGTGCTGCAGATCAACACTTTTGCGGCATTATTGGAGAAAGCATTAATTGCTGAAGGAGGAAGCGTGACTGCATCTCGTTTTCATCAAGAGAAGAAGAAGAATACCAATGAAGGTGGAAGTAGTGGTGGTAGTAACCCAAACATGAGGAAGTGGAGTGAGAATACCCAATCGGGTAATAAGACTGAAGGAAATAAGAAAGGAGGAGGGCCGTGTGCAAATTGTGGGAAGAGCCATGCTGGAGTTTGTCTGAAGAAGAAAGGAGTTTGTTACAACTGTGATCAAGAGGGGTACATGTCGCCTAATTGTCCCAATCCGAAGAAGATACAAGGTTGTTATGCTTGTGGATCGACTGATCATTTGGTTAGAAACTGTCCAAAGAAGAATGCAGAAAAAGAAAGTGCCAACAAGAGACCCGGTGGTGGAACCTTGGCGATTCGAGGACCTGCACCGCCAAGAAGACCAACTGCCCGTACATTTAACATGACGGCGCATGATGCGGTGACAACTCAGGAGGTGGCAGCAGGTAACGATTTTGTTTAGAAATTTTATTACGCAAGTATTATGATTTAGATAATTCTGTGAACTGTTTTCTTTTATAGATTTAAGTCACAGGTTAGAATTTGAAGCACAAAGTAATATTGTGTTGTTAAAAATGAATTGATGATACAACTTTAAAAGATTGTAGGGTATAAGAAAGTGGTGATTCCGAGGACGGAATCCTTTTAAGGAGGGGTGAATGTGATAACCCGGGATTTCGAATAATCCAAAATTTACGAATAATTTTTTTATTATTATTAACATTGACAATTAATAAAGTACCGTGTATCTGTGATACGAATTTTGAAAATTAGTCAATTTGTGTATTGACTGAGAAAATAGAGTAGAGTTGTGCTTAACAACTTTAGAAACCCTAACCCTAATTTACGGATAGGGATTCGATAGAAAATATAATTATAATAATTGTACTAATTATTGCGTGTTTACTCTATATGAGCTTAATGATCAATAATTGATCGGATAAGGTTTAATATTATTAAACCCTGATAAGAGATTAGAAACCCTAATCTCAGTTGTAGAAAACCCTAATGTGTTGTAGAAAAACCCTAACCCTAATTTGCGGATAGGGATTCGGTAGAAAATATAATTAAAATAATTATATTGCTAAGGATGTGTTTGTACTGTTTAGAAATGTTGACCAATGGTTGACTGTATAAGGTTTAATATTAATAAACCTTAATGAGGGATCTAAAACCCTAATCTTAAAATTAAAAAATAATTTGTACAATTAAAAACCCTAATTGTACGCCGAGAGACCCTAATTTAAAATCTGGGATTTTCTAAACCCTAATTAGGCAACCCTAATTTTTATTAGCATGCCTAAAGTGTTTGATAAACTTAAATATGATTAGAAAATACTAATTATATTTTTGTAAGTTAAATTTTTATTTTAAGAACCCTAATTTTATTTTAGAAAATTTATTTTTCTAATTAAACCCTAAATTTGAAATTTATGAGAATTAGAATTTTATAACCTAAAGGGTTCAAAACCTAAACCCTAGATTGCTCAAACCCTAAACCCTAAGGGTTTCATCAAATGAGAAAATCTAGAAATTTAAGGAAATGACAAAAATACCCTTTTTACATATTTTATAAGCAAACTTGTAAGATTTGGTTTAGCTTTAGTTGGTCACCAACTATTGTTGACATTGTGGCTCAAAATCATCCAGCAAATCTGTCCAAATCGTCCAGCACATCAGATCCAAGCAACTAAGAGCATTATATAAGGATTCAAGAGAGAGAAAAATCAAAAACTTGGCCATTTTTGTTATAAGCTCTCACCACCTCTCTCTCTTTCAAAAACCCACGAAAATTAGAAGTGAATTAGTCCCTAAATCCAGCCCCACGTTGATCATAACAACATCAAAGGGCAGAAATCAAAAATCAAAGCATAAAGAGGTATAAAATCCTAATTTTGAAATCCTTAAATTCCTTGTTAAATGTTGCAATTGATTGTTCAAATATGTGTAATAAGGTGTCAATTGATGATCCGGGTTGATAAATCATGAACCCATAATATCAAAGTGCACGAATTTAGAGTTTTTCAAAATCTGGAAAACTGTGATTTTCAGTCAAATGTCCGATCTTATAAATCCGTGTGTGTTAAGTGTTTGTGATGTTTAAAACTTGTAACATGTAACTAGATGTGTGATCTTTAATTTGCAAAAAGAATCAGACTTAGATCTATTATAGATCACAAGATATTCACGGTCAAACTAGCGTTGACCGTCTGTTTTGAAGAATTCTGGAAAACCCAGAATTCGGCCAAGAACAGTTTCTGGCTTCTACTTTGACCGGATTTGATCGAGCGTTTATGTTGTTGTTGGACTGAGATATTAATATCTAGTTGTTAACTATCATGAGTACTATAGTTGTGAACCAAATAGTGAGCCATTTAATGATCGGAACATAGAATAATTTGTGCATGAAAGTGTCTGGTCGAATTTTCTGGGTTTCTAGAAAACCCAGAAACTGTTTGGCACCAACTTTGGAGGCTTTGATCTCCTTGTTGTGATGTTGTTTAACCAAAGTGTTGGTTGAATGTTGTAGTGTGATATTTTGTTTACACGCCCAAAGTTTTAGATAGCCCAGAACATGGTTAGATTGAGAGATAAAGCCGGTCAAACCATGACCCTCGCAGCTGCCGGAAAATTCTGGGTTTGGCTCAAGAACACCTATAGCGACAGAATGTGTCGCTATAGGCCTTTAGCGACGGAATAATTATATTATTTTCTGATTTTTCCGGAAATTAATAAAAAAATAGAAATAAATTCTAAAAATTATCAAAAATGGTTTTAAAAATTATTTTAAATTATGAAAAATAATTTTTGACCAATAGGGATATTTTTCTTTAATATTTATAATTATTTAAATATTAGAGGTATTTAATTTATTTAATTAGTGTATTAAATAAATTAGAGAAAAATGAATAAATATTATGAAAAATCATTTTAAATGAGAATAATGTATTTAAAAATATTTTGAGTTATAAAATGTAACTTTTAATATTTTTGGAGAATTTTCCTTAATAATTTAATATTAATGATATTATATTTATTTGATTATTAAATTAAATAAATATGATAAAAATGATTTAAATGATTTAAAAATAATTTTAATTGAGAATAAAGTATTAAAAAAAATATTTTTAAATTATAAAATATAATTTTCAATATTTTTGTAGAATTTTCATTAATAAATTAATATTAATGATATTTGATTTATTTAATTATTATATTAAATAAATGAATTAAAAATGATTTTATTCATTTAAAAATCATTTAAAAATGAGAAAAATGATTTAAAAATATTTTAAGTTATAAATTATGACTTTTAATATTTAGATAATAATTTCATTAATATTTATATATTAATGGTGATGATTTAAAAATGATTTTAATTATTTTAAAAATCATTTAAGTAGAATATTGATGATTTAAAAATATTTTAAGTTATTAAAAATAACTTTAATATTTTGATGAGTATGTTAATAATATTTTGATATTATTATACATTAAAAATGATATGATTATTTGATAATTAAATCATTTAAAAATGGTTTAAGTGTTTGAAAAATTATTATAAATTATAATAATTGCTTGATAAGTAGTAAAAGCTTCTGAAAAATATTATTATTGATAATTAATTTATCTAAATTAATATTGAAGCTTAGAAACCGATTTTACTTGACAATAAATGTGTTAATTGTCGGATAGGGTGACTAGAACACCGAGAATGGACCGAAGTCCAACCAGACTGATATAGTTTGACTTGTTAAGTGTTTATATAGGTTATAAACACTAATGTGGCTATGTGGTAATGTGTCTAGGAGAAGTTTGACTGTAAAATACAATGTTATGTGTTATAAATGATTGTACTAATTGTTAGACCGATATTATTGGTTATAGGTCTTTCAAATGCAGATAAGTATATTGTGTAGCTGTAATCAGCGGAAGAGGAAAGTTCTCTAACTCAACCTTGAGTTATTTCATTCAATTATTATTGGTGGTTAATTATTGTTGATTAAGCCACGTCCAGGGATTTATTGTTGAAATTAAATTTTCGAATTAGAAAATATATATTCGTAGAATTACTGTTGTTGGATATTCATATCTGTAGAAGTTAGAATTGACAGTACAGATAATTCCTGTTTATTGTCAAATTATTATGAGAAATGTCTTATCTAATTATTCTAGCTAGACGAAAAATTTGTTTGAACTTGATAGGTTAGAGAAGAGAATTCAATTATTAT
Source organism: Panax japonicus (assembly GCA_020205505.1). NCBI lineage: Eukaryota > Viridiplantae > Streptophyta > Magnoliopsida > Apiales > Araliaceae > Panax > Panax japonicus. Next base: position 46,098,346 of record CM035094.1, read on the forward strand.
TGATAGGTTGATGCCAATTATTTCAGCTAGATCGAGAAGCAAATAGAATTTGAAATCATAGTATTTCGTTGTAAAATCAAAATATTGATTCCAAGACTGAGAAGAACAACCTTTTAAATAAAGGGAACATTTTGTTGGTCGTAAATTCGACCTATGCGCGCGTTTTGAGTATTATGCATAATATAGGGTACAAAAAGTTGGCCAGCTCTGAGTACTTGTAGAAGGGTATGATTTAATCTTTATGGTTATCTGATACACCTGCGTATTTATCAAAGTAAATCTTTGATATCTACCCGAGAAAATAAAGTTCAAAGATCTTGTGTGATCACTCAGTATAAATCTGGAAAACATTCCACTTTGATATTTCGTAGAATTGATTTTTTGATTATTCATTAGAATATCGTAGAAAATTTGAAAGCGTTGTACTCTTTCATTAGTGAATTATTGTGTTGTATAAAATACGAGAAAACTTGTTATTGAATAGCGATTTGTTCAGTTATTTCAAAGTTTCCTGAACTTTGGTTTCATTCTATCCAAATAGATAGTCTGTTGTTTTGAATCCTTATACATTTATTGTATGTATTAACTTGCGGGACAAATTAGTTGCTCATCCTAGCTAAATAAAATTTTTCAGCTAGGGACGAAGTTGCAGGAGGTGATGCAAATGATAAGGGAAAAGACGTAGTTATAAATTAATTATGATGAACATATTTATTATGTTGTATTTGTAAACCCTTTTTGTATATCTAAAGGGTATGTTTGTAAAGTTAAGGTTAGTGAACCTGGGTGATGTATTATTATTAAACTCTGATAAATACTTATGAAAATTACTATCTATATATATTATGGGTAGTTAAATGTTATTTATATTTAGATCGTGAACACCAAATTCGGGAGTCAGGTAACCCGGATTTGGGGGTGTCACAGCGTCTGCCCTACTTCGATAGGATAACCAGCTACCTGCAGCTGGAAGTCCCTATGAGAACTCTTATAAATATAGGACATCCTCCCTATTTTCTGCTTCTTGGTCTTTAGCTCCCCCCTGAGCGCAAAGACCTCATGTTTTAGCTCATGGACCTTGTCTTTAGCCAAAACACTTTCATCATGTTTTTGCTCCCATATGGACTCCACGGTAATCTTATCCTCTATAACAGCCTGAAGCTCCGCCTTCAACTCCTTAACCTCCTGATAGTAATGGATATTTCTATCCAACATTGATGAGTGAATTTTATATACACGAATCAATATTCATTTCAAGTTTAAATTCACAGCTATCTTCGTGTTTTGTATTCGTTTTCACTTGTTTCGTGTTATTTTATGTGTAGGGTAGTCATGGATGCAAGTGGTGAAAAATGGCGGAGTTTTGGAGTAAAAGTGGAAAAACTCATGAAAGCGAAGAAATCTTTTAGTAGTAACCTAGCCCGCCGGGGCGGGCCTTTTTAAGCTTATACCCCTCGCTGGGGCGGGGGTCCCGAATCTAACAAGTGACTTGCTACTGTTCGAACTCTGCTGCGACTTGGATTGTTGTTTTTTTTGTTAGGTGCATGGACTCTATAATAGCAGATTTTCGGCTAGAGCAAAGAGGAGAGCTGAAATTTACGTAGAAAATAACTAATCACACAACACAAGGAGCATATTACAAGAAAAATTCGAGGATTCAAGGCGAGCTTTGGAGGAGTAATTATCAAAGATTATCGTGCCGGTTGCAAATCGAGGCTACGTGAAGGGGTTTTCATTATTCTTCTTCTATTTAGTTCTTTATTTGTAATCGGAAGAATGTTTTCAGTATACTATTCAGTTTTTAATTCATTCGTTATGAACTAATTCGCTTATTAGACTTGTGATGGATCTTTAGGCGAAATGATGATTATATAACTTTGATTTCCAATTCAATAATATATTCTCAGTTTATCTATGTTAATTCAAGCGTAAATATTTGAATTGCATGATCAATAATTCCTTGTGGATTTGAATGGAATCGAGAGAGGAGATTCAATTTTAGACCTAGTTAATATAGCATGTGTCATGAATTTTGTCAATAGCAGATATTTTATTATTGTTAAGGTAGAGATATGTTTAACGTCATGTGTAATTGAATAGAGAACTTAAGCTTAAACCTTCTTTAATTGCAGTTCACCTAGAGATATAGTGAGTTGGTTAATTTAGGTGTTTAAAAGATTTCTATCTTAATTGTGGATTGACGTTAATACCGTATTAGTGCATCGAGAGGTGGCTAGTATTACTTTCGTGTTCTTGATTAATAAACTGGGATATTAAATTGAGTTGGAATAAAGGTTTTCAAATCAGATTGAAGCTTAGGGTTAAATCATAAGTCTAATTCTCTCCATTAATTATTTGAAATTCTGGATTTTAATATTAGCGGTTGTTTTTGTGATAGTTTATTTATTTATTAATTTAGTTTTTATAATTTTAAACCATTGATTTGAGTAGTTTAATTGAATTAGGATTAATAGAAAATTGATAATTATGAAGTTAAAATTCTTGATAATTTGTCCTCGTGGGAACGATACTTTATTCACTACTATATTACTTGTTGACCATGTACACTTGTGTGTTTTGCGCGTATTGATTTTACCCAACATGTTTTGGCACCGTTGCCGGGGATAATTTAGCCGAGATTTTAAATATTTTTACGATATCAGTTTAATTAGTCCAGTTTTACTTAAACAGTTTTTGTTTTTGTTTTTCCTATTTCAGGTTTTCGACATTGGTTTATGCAAAAACGATCTAAACATCCAGACTTGCTCCCTTTTGAGGATGACATTGAAACGAAATTTCAGAGGTTAAGTAAGTGGATTGAAAATACGAGGAACGAATTCGAAAATTCTGATAAGGAGGAAACAATGGCTGCCGAAGACCATAAAGCGTTGAGAGATTTTGCAACACCTAAGGTAACTGATCTGTAGTCGAGCATCACTAGGCCTGTAATAGCTGCGAATACTTTTGAAATCAAGCCTGGGACCATTCAGATGATGTTGAATTCAGTTCAGTTTGGGGGAATGGCAAATGACGATCCGAATGAGTATTTAATCAGTTTTCTGGAAATGTGCGACATGTTCAAGTACAATGGGGTGTCGGATGAGGTAGTATGACTTTGTTTGTTCCCGTTCAATCTTTGGGACAAGGCGTAGAGTTGGTTACATTCTCTACCACCGGGGTCGATTACTACGTGGGAAGACTTGGCTCAAAAATTTCTTGCCAAATTTTTCCCACTTGAGAAAACTGATAAAATAAGGAATGACATTACGATGTTTGAGCAGCAGAATGGGGAGTCACTATATGAGGCATGTGAGCGTTACAAGGAATTACTCAGAAAGTGCCCACATCATGGATTGCCCAAGTGGTTGCAAATGAACACCTTTTATAACGGACTGAATGGGAATGTCAGAACCAGTATTGATGCGGCGTCGGGTGGTGCATTTATGGCTAAGAATTATGAGGAAGCCTACAATTTGATCAAAACCATGGCGGAAAATAATTACCAGTGGTCCACAGCAAGAATGACACTGGCAAAGGCGGCTGGGATTTTGGAATTAGATGGGGTGACAGCTATACAAGCACAGATTTCTGCATTATCCAAGAAGTTTAATACTATGAATGATAAGGTTGATACTATGACAGGGGCCCAAGTTCAGGAGGTTGCGTTAGCATGTGAATTGTGTGCGGGTGATCACCCTTCAGATCAGTGCGCAATTAGTCCAGCATCCGTCCAGTTCATCAGTAACTACAATATTATTCAGCAAAATACATACCAAAACACCTACAACCAAGGAAATAGGAACCACCCAAACCTCTCATAGAGTAATAACCAGCAAACTCAAGCTCCACGACCATCATATCCCCCTGGTTTTCAGAGTCACCAACAACCGGTTCAACATCAGGAAAGGAAATCGGATTTTAAGGAAATGATGTCGAAGTTCATAACTAGCGCTGAGGCAACAATAAAAAATCAAACAATGGTGATGAAAAGTCAAGAGATGTCGATCAAGAATTTGAAAAATCAGATTGGACAACTGGTGTTAGCAATGAATAATAGACCACAAGGAATATTACCTAACGACACTGAGAGAAATCCGAAGGGTAATCATGAGAAATGTCAAGCAGTTATGTTGAGAAGTGGAAAACATCTCGGGGGTAATAATTCAAAAAATTCAGCGACACCGAAGGAAAAAGTTGATGATAGTAACGTGGTAGAAGGTAACAAGGACGAGGAAATAAAGTTAAACAATAAGCGAATTGTGTACCCTCCACCACCGTTTCAGCACAGGGTTCAAAAATAGAAGTCAGATAAGCAGTTCGAAAAGGTTTTTAGACGTGTTCAAGAAACTCCAGATTAACATCCCATTCACGGAGGCCCTAGAGCAAATGCTGAGTTATGCGAAGTTTATGAAAGAAATTCTGTCAAGGAAACAGAAATGGGAGGAATTTGAAACAGTGGCACTAACAAAGGAATGTAGTGCGGTGTTAAATAAGAAGTTACCACCAAAACTTAAAGACCCAGGGAGGTTTACTATCCCATGCACGATCGGGAAAATGTCGTTTAACAAATGTCTATGTGATCTGGTGGTGAGTGTGAACCTCATGCCATTATCGGTATACACAGGATTGGGTTTACCCGCGCCAAAGCCTACGAATATTTCATTGTAGTTGGTGGATAGGTCAGTCACATATCCGAGAGGCATAGTAGAGGATATTCTGCTGAAAGTGGATAAGTTTATATTCCCGACAGAATTTATCATTCTGGATTTCGAGGAGGATAAGAACATACCGATTATCTTAAGGAGACCTTTCTTGGCTATGGGAAAGCCACTCATAGACGTGCAAAAAGGAGAACTTACTATGAGAGTCCAAGATCAAGAAATCAAATTTAATGTGTTCAAGGCCATGAAAATCCCTACGGATGAAGAATAATGTTTTCGGATGGATTTAATTGAGCAAATCATCAGTGAAGATATGAGCAAGAGTTTGGTCAACGATCCATTAGAAACAACCTTACTGGGGGATGAAGAAAAGGATGACCCATAATTGGTGGAACTCTTACAGATTCTAGACTCATTTCCATGGGTTAGCTGATTCAGAGCACCGTTTGAACCTTTGCACACTAAGGAGACAGCTGCAGAAAAATTGAAACCGTCATTAGAGGAGCCACCAACATTGAAAATTAAGCAACTCCCTAAACATATCAGGTATGTGTATTTAGGCAATTCAAATTCTTTACCTGTAATTATTTCTGTTGCACTTAACGAATTGCAGGAAGAAAAGTTGTTGAGGGTGCTTAGGGACTACAAATTAGCGATTGGATGGACGATTGCGGATATAAAGGGAATTAGATCGTCATTTTTTATGCACAAGATTCTGATGGAGGATGATTCGAGACCATCGGTGGAGTATCAACGTCGACTTAACCCAATTATGAAGGAAGTAGTCAAGAAGGAAATTCTGAAATTATTGGATGCCGGTATCATATATCTAATTTCTAACAGTAAATGGGTTAGTCCGGTTCATTGTGTACCGAAGAAAGGGGGAATGATGGTGATACAGAATGAGGACAACGAGTTAATTCCGACAAGGACAGTGACAGGTTGGGGGGGTATGCATCGATTATAAGAGGTTGAATAAGGCAACCCGAAAAGATCACTTCCTGCTACCATTTATCGATCAAATGTTAGACAGATTAGCGGGACATGAGTTCTACTATTTGTTGGATGGATACTCGGGCTATAATAAGATTGCCATCGCTCCTGAGGATCAAGAAAAGACAACATTTACATGCCCTTACGACACATTTACATTCAGGAGGATGTCATTCGGGCTATGCAACGCACCAGCAACTTTCCAACAGTGTATGATGGCTATTTTTTCAGATATGCTGGAAAAGAATGTTGAACTCTTCATGGATGATTTCTCAGTCTATAGAGACAATTTTGATACTTACCAAGAGAATCTGGTCAAGGTTTTACAGCGATGTAAGGATACAACTCAATTGGAAAAAATGTCACTTCATGGTTAAAGTGGGAATAATTTTGGGCCATAAGGTGTCGGCTCAAGGATTAGAGGTGGACAAAGCAAAGCTGGATACGATTGAGGAACTGCCTCCACCGAGCTCAGTTAAGGGTATTAGAAGTTTTCTGGGGCATGCAGGGTTCTACAAAAGGTTCATAAAATATTTCTCTAAGATTGCAAAACCTCTATGCAGTCTTTTAGAGAATGATGCCACTTTCAATTTTACTGCATAATGCAAGTTCGCGTTTGAATTGTTGAAGAAGAAATTAACTACAGCCCTCGTGATAGTCGCACCGGACTGGAATATGCCATTCAAGCTTATGTCTGATGCGAGCGACTATGCGGTTGGGGCTGTTTTGGGACAAAGACGAGACAAAGTGTTTCACGCCATATAGTATGCAAGCAAAACACTCACATAGAATCAAATGAATTACACTACCTCGGAAAAGGAATTTCTTGCAGTGGTGTACGTGTTTAACAAATTTCGGGCTTTCTTGATCGGGACCAAGGTGATAGTATACACTGATCATTCTACAATTCGGTACCTAATAGCGAAAAAAGATGCTAAGCCATGCCTTATCCGATGGATTCTCCTACTTTAAGAGTTCAACTTAGAAATTAAAGATAGAAAGAGGACAAAGAATCAAGTTATCGACCATTTATCAAGGCTGGAAAATCCAGAGAAAAAGAATGAAGATAGATGCGCAATTAATGAGTCATTCCTAGATGAACAATTATTTGGGTTAAATGCTGAATTTCCTTGGTACGCTGACTTCGCAAATTATCTGTTGAGCAACATGCTTCCCATGATCTTATAAGACAATAGAAAAAGAAGTTTCTTTATGACGTCAAGTGGTACATGTGGGACGAGCCTTACTTATTCAAATAGTGCGCCGATAAGATGATTAGAAGGTGTATCCCCTACAGCGAAGTGCACAACACACTACAGGAATGCCACTCATCGACATATGGGGGACATTATGGGAGTGAGCTCACCGCGACAAAAGTGCTTCAAGCCGAGTTTTATTGGCCGACATTGTTCAAAGACGCCCACCAATTCATGAAAATATGTGATAGATGCCAAAGGGTGGGCAACATCTCTAAACGGAATGAGATGCCCCTACAGACAATTCATGAAGTAGAAATCTTTGATGTATGGGGCATCGATTTCATGGGGCCATTCCCTTCGTCTTTGAGCAATCAGTATATTCTACTCGTGGTTGATTACGTCTAGAAGTGGGTTGAAGCTGCCGCATTACCATCTAACGATGCCAAGGTGGTCCTCAAATTCCTATAGAAAAACATTTTCACAAAGTTTGGCACACCAAGAGCAATAATTAGTGATGAAGGTAGTCACTTCTGCAATAAATCGTTTACAACTCTTTTGGCTAAGTATGGGGTTAACCACAAGGTAGCTACAACGTATCATCCTCAAACAAATGGACAGGCCGAGGTTTCAAACAGAAAAGTTAAGAAGATATTAGAGAAAGTCAACAATCCTAGTCGGAAAGTTTGCTCACTTAGGTTGGATGACACATTATGGGCGTACCGAATTGCATACAAAACACAAATTGGGATGATACCATATCAACTCTTGTACAGAAAAGCATGTCACTTACTAGTGGAGCTACAGCACAAGGCCTACTAGGCCATACAGAAATTGAATTTTGATCAAGCCGTTGTAGGAGAAAAGTGGTTACTCCAACTAAATGAGCTCGACGAATTCCGACTCCAAGCCTACGAGAACGCCAAGCTATTCAAAGAAAAGGTTAAAAGATGGCACAACCAGAAAATTATGCAACGAACATTCGAGCCGGGACAATCAGTCCTCTTGTTCAACTCACGGCTGTGATTGTTCCCAGGAAAGCTTAAGTCGAGATGGTCGGGAGCATTCACTATAAAGAGAGTATTTCCTCATGGCGCCGCTAAACTCTACAGTCGTAATCCATTAGAGTCGTTCAAAGTCAATGGTCAATGGATAAAGCATTACAGGGTGGCTAGTCGAACTAGGACATCGACGATGTTACCCTCACCGACACACAGTAAAACAGGGAGTAGTCAGGCTGAACGACTTAAAATCAAGCGCTAATTGGGAGGCAACCCAACATTTCATTATTTTTTGTAGTTCATGTTTAATTGTTAGGATGTAGTTTTTATTAAGCATTAGTTAGGTCTTATCAAGTAAAAGTTTTGTTGAAACTCTCAATTAAACTCCAAGTCGTCAATAATCTAACATCGTGCATGTTTATGGTTGCAGGAGGGGTCAAAAGTGCGTAAGAGCAATAACAGGCAAGAAAGGGAGGGAAATCGAAGAATTTTACATCACCAAATTTTGGGCCAAAAATATGGATTATAATGGGCATGCTCGCCGGGGAGGGCTAATATGGCTTAGTACCCCCCGCCAGGGTGGGGGTCCCAAATCATGGGCAAACATGAAGCCGTACACACGCTGCTTTCTAAATCACACCTTTACACCCATACACGCCTCTTTTTCTCTCATTCTCCCTCAACCACACCACCTAGCCTTCAATACAGGACACCTTCTACCAACGATACCAACTTCCTCCTCCCTACTACCTAATTCCATTGCAACAACTTTCCACGAATTCCATTAACCCACACAATCAAGCCCACGAATTCCTCTTCCTTATCTCACCTCTATATAAACCCTAACCCATACTTCCCATATTCATCACCGCTAAAGTTGAATTCTTCAAGAAATTAGGGAACATATAGCACACTTGAGAGTAAGTTACGTTTGTATTGAGTGTTCACCTTCTCTCCACTGACATTCCATAGAAACAACCTAAGTTGAGGGAAGAACGAGCTGTGCACACAGAGTGTTTGATAAATTTACTGAACCAAGTGTAAGGGGGAAGAAAGTGTGTACTAGCAAGTTTTAATATCCGAAAAGCAATGGCTTCACAACCGACTTCCAAACACCAAAGAAGAGAGAGTTCAAGACCAGCTCCACCGCCACTAGCATATGGTCGACGAAAATTTATGAGTGCCGCCGCCGACCGGTATGACTACATGATTACCAAAGCCCTTACGCCGGAACGTGGTTTGGCCCCCGAGAGAAATGATGGGGAGGTGATGTCACAAATATATCAAAAGGGGTGGCTCAAACTCACCGAACATCCGGCACCCGCCATTGTTAACATTGTCAAAGAATTTTATGCAAACGCCGAAGACAAAGCACCATTCAATGCGTTTGTGCGGGGTCGTATGGTCCCATTTAGTGATGATGCCATTAATGCTTATTATTATTTGTGGGTGCCACGACAATGTCAGTATACACAATTGAGAGATTTTGACCTGAACTACGAGGAAGTTATCATGAGCATGACAAAGTTGGGAACTTCTTGGATCAAAGGTCGAAAGGGAGGTACAGTGTTCCATAGCAAGGACCTTAGCTGATATGGAAAAATACAGTACGCCTTCTTATGTGCTAAACTGCTTCCGTCCCAACACACTTCGGACGTCACCAAATAGAAGGCGTTACTGTTGTACGCAATTGTGCAAGATTTCATCATTGACGTCGGGGCAATTATAAGTTTTTCCATCCGCCGGTGCTTACGTGAAAATTTTTCGGGTGGCTTTCCACACCCATCGCTCATCTGTCAGTTGTGCCACAATATAGGGCTGAGATGGTCCGATGATGAGCCTACTCAAATGCCGCTCGCTTTGCTTGACTCGAGAATGATAACGCTGTATTCTGTATGGGCAGTAGGTGAGTCACACACACGAGGTCTGGGTTTTATTTTTCCATCTGCGTTGGAAGATGAAGTCGATGCACAAGATACCTCAAGGGATGAGGATGAACCAATGGGAGATCAAGGAACCGATCAAGTTCTGCAGACCGAGGTAATATTCAGTCCTCAGTTCCTTGAGTTCCAAAATCAGATGAATGTGCACAATAGAGCAGCACGCCGAGAAATGTTGCGATTGGCGATGCGACAAGATCACATGTTTGATGCTATGAACGCATCTTTCGCCACAATCAATACAACACTCCAAAGCTTCAACCTGTCAGAACACTTTCCATATCAACAACCCAGACCATTACCTCGCTTTCCTCCAAGTGATTCTGATGAAGAAGAGCACCAACCACCTCCCCAGACATAAAGGATTCCAGGGATGTCCTCACGCACTTTATGTTGTTTTTTTCCAATTAGGACATTGTGTTATTTAAGCTTGGGGGATTTATTATTTTTTTTGTTTAGTCGCATGCATTTTGTTATTTTAGTTTTGCATAGTAGATTAGGCATTTGCATAGTAATCTAGGATTTTGCATTTTTGTCAATTCAAAAATTATAATAATAATAAAAAAAATAAAAAAAATTAGTTAAATATTGTGTTTGTATATGTTCAGCGGGGTTACATTTTCAGGTTATCTGTGGGCCAATGATGAGATTGTGAACAAGTTAACCACTACAGTTTTGATTATTAGAACTATGAGGCATTTTCTATTATGAATCGATTCTTGGATTTGTTTGAAACTATTATAAAAAGGTTAGCACTAATAACATCTTTGTTGACCGGTCAGTTCAAATTGATACAAAAATAGTTTCTAAAGGATAATGCTAGGGTGAACCAGAAAACGACCAGGATAGGCAGTAAAGGCTTAAATTAGGCAAGAACATAAGTTTGGGGGAGTATATGTGGGGTATATAAGCTTTGAAAAAAAAATAAAAATTAAAAAAAAGTATGATGAAACATGTTGAGTCTTGTGGTGGGTTGAGGAGAAACACTCCCCATAAACACAAGTGTGAGATGGAGCGTAAAACGCACTCACCAACCATCTATTTAAATAATAATAATAATAATGACGGGAAAAGAGCAAAAAGCCCATGTTTTTAAAAAAAAGAAAAAAAAGAAAGTATAAGTATCTTGCATTTACCCTTGAATGTGGTTTTGTTTAATTTTAGTTGAGTTGTGCCTATCTTTGAAATTTTTAAGCTTGCACTATATGATAAGTGTTGAATTGGGTTTGTATCAATTATCTTAGATGTTGATCACACACGTACGCTATACTAGTGATAAGTGTTCAAGATTGGAGAACTAATACAAAATTGTGGATTAGTTTTGGTGATTCATATTATAAGGTTGCTTGTTTTCTCTAAGGCCGACGAGATAATTTAGTTTTTGCAATATTGTTGGACTCTTAGGCATTTAGATTTGCATTTCAGTGCATTGCATAACATGTAGTTTGTTTTGCGCTCGAGGACTAGTATGGTTTATGTTTGGGGAATTTTGATGAGCGGATTTTATATACACGAATCGATATTCAGTTCATGTTTAAATTCACAGTTATCTTCGTGTTTTGTGTTCGTTTTCACTTGTTTCGTGTTATTTTATGTGTAGCGTGGTCATGGATGCAAGTGGTGAAGAATGGCGGAGTTTTGGAGCAAAAGTGGAAAAACTCATGAAAGTGAAGAAATCTTTTAGTAATAGCCTAGCCCGTCGGGGCGGGCCTTTTTAAGCTTATACCCCTCGCCGGGGCGGGGGTCCCGAATCTAGCAAGTGACTTGCTACTTTTCGAACTCTGCTGCGACTTGGATTGTTATTTTTTTGTTAGGCGTATGGACTCTATAATAGCAAATTTTCGGCTAGAATAAAGAGGAGAGCTGAAATTTACGCAGAAAACAACTAATCACACAACACAAGGAGCATATTAAAAGAAAAATTCCAGGATTCAAGGCGAGCTTCGGAGGAGTAATTATCAAAGATTATCGCGACGGTTCCAAATCGAGGCTACGTGAAGGGGTTTTCATTATTCTTCATCTATTTAGTTCTTTATTTGTAATCCAAAGGATGTTTTCAGTATATTATTCTGTTTTTAATTCTTTCGTTTTGAACTAATTCGCTTATTAGACTTGTGATGGATCTTTGGGCGAAAAGATGATTATATAACTTTGATTTCCAATTCAATAATATATTCTTAGTTTATCTATGTTAATTCGAGTGTGAATTTATGAATTGTCTGATTAACAATTCCTGGTGGATCTGAATGGAATCGAGAGAGGAGATTCAATTCTAGACCTAGTTAATATAACATGTGTCATGAATTTTGTCAATAGCAGATTTTTGATTATTGTTATGGTAAAGATATGCTTAACATCATATGTAATCGAATAGAAAACTTAAGCTTAAACCTTCTTTAATTACAGTTCACCTAGAGATATAGTGAGTTGGTTGATTTAGGTGTTTAACATTTTTCTATCTTAATTGTGGATTGACGTTAATACGGTATTAGTGCATCGAGAGGTGGCTAGTATTACTTTCGTGTTCTTTATTAATAAACTGGGATATTAAATTAAGTTGGAATAAAGGTTTGCAAATCATAGTGAAGCTCGGGGTGAAATCATAAGTCTAATTCTCCATTAATTGTTTAAAATTCTGGATTTTTATATTAGCGGTTGTTTTTGTTATAGTTTATTTATTTATTAATTTAGTTTTTATAATTTTAAACCATTGATTTGAGTAGTTTAGTAGAATTAGGATTAATAGAAAATTGATAATTGTGAAGTTAAATTTATTGATAATTTGTCCTCGTGGGAACGATACTTTATTCCCTAATATATTACTTGTTGACCACGTACACTTACGTTTTTTGCGCGTATTGATTTTACCCAACAACACTGACATAAACAGTGACATCATTGACTCCCCTAGAATCATCTCTGCTGCTATTGCTATGGGGTTGAAGGTGTGACAACCCAAGAATTAGACAATTTATTAAAATCTTAAATGATTGATTTAAGGTCAAATAATAGACCTAGACAGGAAATAAGTGTATGCGTTTGATGTTATTGGGATTGAATTTTGAGGATTTCAAAATTCGGTAAAGGAAATAGGTGAATTATTTAGGATTAAGGATTTATGAGAATATGTTTTGTGTTTATGGTTATGTATGTGTTCAGAATGTGGTTAAGAGTCAAGGGTTGACCAGATTAATTATATATGTGTCAAACCCTAAATATATATTAAGAACATCAACGTTCTGTTAGAAAATCCTAGCAATGGATAAGAAATCGTAGAAATCGGTTCTGAAACCCTAGTTTCAGTTCCGGGAATCCGAAACACTAAAATCATGATATGAATATGGTGATTAAGTTAGAAAAAATCTAATGAACTGTTAGAAACCCTAACGATACGCTCAGAAACTTTAATTTCAGTTTCGAGAATTTAAACCCTAATTTGGGAATCCTAAATGCAAAGTATTAAACCCTAAGGGTTAAAAAGTTATGTGTAAGGAATATGAACATTAGGTGATGGTTTATATTAGTTTATTATATAAACAAACAAAAAAAACTAGTGTAACCCTAATTATATATATATTAGGAATGAAGGATTTAATAACTTAAGGGTTATGGAAAAAGAGAATTGTGGTATTTAGAATACTTACTAATTCTAGGAGAATTTTTTTATATATCTCAAATGATTAATTTTATAACCTAATTATAGCAAGTCTAATTGGGTTAAGGAAATAGATGTGAATGAGCAAGGATTGGTGTTTTAATGGAGAAGTGAAACCCTAATTAAATGAATTGGGTTGGATAAGAATTAAAGGAATTGGACTATGTATATGTATAGCCCAAATGTTGGCCAATGAAATTGGTTAGAGGCACAAGCAAAACATTAAGAGAATGGCCCAACTTTTAGCCCAAGTGGGAGAGGACTTTTTGGACAATTGTTAAATCAAATAAAGTATAAAGGAAAGCCAAAAATTGGGACAAACTAAGGCCACATGGCCAGATAAGAAGAGAAGGAGAGAAAGGGAGATGAATGTGATGATTGTCTACTTTAGTTGGTGACCAACTCATTCCATGTGTCATCTCTTTATTTCACCAACACTTTGGGCAAAGCTTGCAAGTAACCACTTGGTAATTGATTGGGAAAGAGAAGAGCTAGAGATGTTGGTAGATTAGGGATAGATATACCAAATATATCCATACTTACTTTTCCAACAAACAAAAAGTCTAAGTCTTTTTTTTTCATTATCTATCATAAGCTAAGAAAGAGAGAGAGAGACTAGAGAAGAGAGAGAGAGAGAGAGAGAGAGAGAGAGAGCTCGCATTTTCAGCAGCTCCAAGAGGTGAAGGAGAAAAGGTTTTGATCTTCAAGCTAACAAAGATCATCTACTTTAAAAGATTAAGAAAGGCTAGCAAGATATCAAGGTATTAAACTACATTTATCTAGTTATTCTTAATTGTTTTAATCAAAACATGAAGTTATGTTCTTGATCTTCAAAACTCTAGATTTACATGATTTAGAGTATTTTATGTGAGGATCTATCCATCTTGTGTGTTAGAAGTTAGATCAAAAACAAGAAAACTGAAGCTAGTTTTTCTAAATGTAAAAAATCCTAATTTTCTTAGTCTTGATATTATTTAATCTTGTGGTTGATGCTTGTTTGATGAAATAAGAAACTTTGTTTCTAAAACTCAAAAACCATGAATATATGTGTTTATGAGTGTTTCATGTTTAGATATAACCATATTGGGTGTTGATTTTGGTTGGAATCAAAGTAAGAGAAAAATGTAATTTTTCCGGAAAAGTTTAAACTTTTATAGTATGAGCTAGGTTTTGATTTTTCTTGAAATCTATGATGGATATTTGTGATTTATGTTCTTGTGATGCTAGATCTATGTGTGAAGGATAAAAACCCTTTGGAATTACTCAAATAGGTTGAATATTGAACAATTTATGGGATTTCTCCCAAACTACACAAAGGTAATAAAAACTGTTTGAATGACAGTTTTTACCAGCCACTTCCGGGCTAAATTCCGGGAGCTTAACATGTCCAAATATGGATTGTGATAGATGAAAACTATATTCAGGAAAGATCGGAACCCAACAAAATTGACGGATAATTAATCGGAGTTATAGATTTAATTTTATTTACGTTTTGGTGAAGGACTCCTAAACTGCCAAATGACAAAAAGTTGCTGCCCAAATTTTTTCGGGGGCTGTTTCGGACATTTATTTAATGAGAAAAATTCTAGGCTTTTGGGAAATGAAAATACATGGTATTATGTAGCTCGTGTCCAAAAATGAGCTAATTCTGAGTTAAAACGACCAAGTTATGACCATTACAATTTTTGTGATTTTCTGACGGAAATTGGTATAAACGGAGTTCTACAACTCCGATTGCCACAAAATTTAAAATGGAGCATCACGTTAACATATATAAGGTTATCCCAAGAGATGGGAATGTTTGGAGTTAAGCACGAGGTAGCTAATTTCTTAAGCTACGCACTAGTATTAATTTTTGAAAAATATCAAAGGATAGGAAAATAATAAAATGATTTGGTATTTTCGTGACACGGATATAGAATACAGTTTGCTGGATTATATAATATGTTGAATGCAGTTTGCTGGATTGCAGTTTAGATTGCTGGAGTTGAAATTCAGGTTGCTGGATTTTGAATCCAGGTTGCTGAGATGGTAATTTAGTTGCTAGATTTAGAATCCAGGTTGCTGGATTAGTATTTAACTTACTAGGTGTTAACGAATAACTTATGAAATGAAAAATCGATTGTTAAATCATATAAATGCGATTATATGGCATGGTTAAGTGCTTAAGCAGAGTTTAATTGAACTTAAACTCGAGTGTTGACCGACTAGACCGTCGGGATGTTAAAATTGTGTCAGTTTCAACTCAAACTTAATAGTCTAACTTATACTAAGTCTTATGTGAATTATAGACTAATATGGTTATGTGGTAATGTGTTTAGGTTATTCTGTGGATATAAATATAACAGTATTATACTGTGATGATATTAATCTAATATTGGAGATCTATATTACTAATATTAGGTCTTCGGGTAAAGCGTTATAAATTGCATTGAGGTAATCAACGGTTCGGGCAAGTTTCCTTTACTTAACTCTAATAAGAGTAGTTTCTTCAAGCTTATGGTTAATCATTGCTGATTGCCATGAAATTTGTACTCTGTACGTCTTGCATGTATAAGACGGGTATGAAAGGCTGATCACCTTCATTACCAGTTGGTTCAGAAATTATTGTTCATGTTTAAAACTTGTTCAGTCAAAAATTTGTTCGTCCTAGTTCTCAATTATATTGATGAATTATAGCAAGCTCATTATTCATACTCTTTAATCATGATATATCGTTATATTATTGTATATAAACTGTCTTGGCAACTTTCATGCTCACCCTTGCTATATCATGATAAAACATTGCAGATAAGGCGAATGCGTTCGGATACAGGAAAAATATAATGCCAAGTTCAGCTTGGGATATAAAGTGCGGCTAGTTTGTAATACTGTATTTTGATAAATGTGTTGTATGATAGAAAGTTTATGAAATGTGTATTAAGTTAAGGTTACTCGACCTTGGGGAATAATGTGTAATGCAATGTATAAACAATTTATGTTTATATCTTCCGCAAATAGTTATAGAAATAGTATACCGGATCCGTGGCGATTCGGGGCCCGGATTCGGGGCTGTCACAGTTGGTATCACAGCTGTTGGTTATGAAGCTTAGGTAGGAATACCTGAGACCAATAACCGCAGTGATTAGGATAAGATCTAACTCACATAGAGTTAGTTGGTCGGTAAGATTCAAAGATGAATCTCGGCGAGTGTAAAGATACAGAGTTCTCTAACTCTGATAATAAAGCTGAACATTAATGGTGAATAGATCGAGTCTAAAGGACTGAAAGTGCAGGGATAGAAGATTATAAAACAAAACGATCAAGGCATAGAAATAAATCATAATATATACGATAAGATCACCCCGTGATCTAATAAGGTTATGATATGGGAAAAGAATAAATCTGATGATTGGAAAGTTACAGCAAGATGTTGTGTGTAAGTTGTACTATGAAATTGTACTATGAAAACTCATGAAAGAGTTATGGATTATGGATACAGATTAAATGAAATTCGTATGGAAAAAGGGGGTTAAGATTAGGTGGGGATTTCAATGAGGACGCATGTCAGCAATTGAGTTGTATGATTCCTTGAATGGGCGGGGAATTGTACTTGGTGTAAAAACTACTTAGTTGGTGGCATTGGTAATAATTGAAATGTTGTGTCACGCTAGTTGTTATATAAAGATAAATAGGTCATAGGTAGAGAATATAGGATTAAGTACGAGTTCTTAGAACTCATACTTATGTGACATTCTTGACTTATAGTTATATTAAATGTTTATGGACCCCTCAGCGAACGGACGCCAAAGGCCAGACTAGGGTAAGTTCATAAACTCATATAATTGTGGTCAGCTTATGAACTCATAAGTGTGGTTTTGTGAATTTGGTATAGTTGTGTGTGAATGGAGTGTTAAGGATTATAGTAACAGATAGATTGTTAAGCATATGATCATTAGTGGAGATTTAGGTTTTCCTAAACCCCTAGCTTTGCTAAACTTCAATTTTTGACATCAAACTAAATACGCACTATGTGCCTTTTAAAAAAATTGTTTTTATTTATCACTTATGTACCATGTGACCTGGTGCAAAGATGATAAAAAATGATGGAGTTATCAATGCAGAATTACTTGATGTTGGATGTGTTCTAAGGATCGTCAGCCCACTACAGTATGATGTAGTATAACAAAGTCACAAAATGACGAAATCCTCAACGGACTGTTAAATACAGTGCGGCATCATGACGTCATTCTCAAAAATGTTTTATTGAAAGAAATTTCCCAAACCAAATTGTTTTGTTGTGGAATCAAATAAGACTTATGTAAAAATTTTGTGCCTTTGGCAGTGATGGGAAAACAGATAAAATCAGTACTTGGCCAGTACAGGGCATATCGGGCTAATCACCCTTTGTGTCTGTAAGTAATGACGGTTTACGGATGAATTTCCATAAATCCTTTGCGAAAATGAAAAACAAACAGTCTATACGATTCCTCAGCACAGTTTTAAAATTTTTACCCTTGTGAGTGGTGTATTGGGTAGCATATGATGATATGTGTGAATGATGTAAGCTGTATGGTGTAAGGTGTAAGGTGAATTTCGGGGACAAAATTCTTATAAGGAGGGGTGAATGTGACAACCCAAGAATTAGACAATTTATTAAAATCTTAAATGATTGATTTAAGGTCAAATAATAGACCTAGACAGGAAATAAGTGTATGCGTTTGATGTTATTGAGATTGAATTTTGAGGATTTCAAAATTCGGTAAAGGAAATAGGTGAATTATTCAGGATTAAGGATTTATGAGAATATGTTTTGTGTTTATGGTTATGTATGTGTTCAGAATGTGGTTAAGGGTCAAGGGTTGACTAGATTAATTATATATGTGTCAAACCCTAAATATATATTAAGAACATCAACGTTCTGTTAGAAAATCCTAGCAATGGATAAGAAATCGTAGAAATCAGTTATGAAACCCTAGTTTCAGTTCCGGGAATCCGAAACACTAAAATCATGATATGAATATGGTGATTAAGTTAGAAAAAATCTAATGAACTGTTAGAAACCCTAACGATACGCTCAGAAACTTTAATTTCAGTTTCGAGAATTTAAACCCTAATTTGGGAATTCTAAATGCAAAGTATTAAATCCTAAGGGTTAAAAAGTTATGTGTAAGGAATATGAACATTAGGTGATGGTTTATATTTGTTTATTATATAAACAAACAAAAAAAACTAGTGTAACCCTAATTATATATATATTAGGAATGAAGGATTTAATAACTTAAGGGTTATGGAAAAAGAGAATTGTGGTATTTAGAATACTTACTAATTCTAGGAGAATTATTTTATATATCTCAAATGATTAATTTTATAACCTAATTATAGCAAGTCTAATTGGGTTAAGGAAATAGATGTGAATGAGCAAGGATTGGTGTTTTAATGGAGAAGTGAAACCCTAATTAAATGGATTGGGTTGGATAAGAATTAAAGGAATTGGACTATGTATATGTATAGCCCAAATGTTGGCCAATGAAATTGGTTAGAGGCTCAAGCAAAACATTAAGGGAATGGCCCAACTTTTAGCCCAAGTGGGAGAGGACTTTTTGGACAATTGTTAAATCAAATAAAGTATAAAGGAAAGCCAAAAATTGGGACAACCTAAGGCCACATGGCCGGATAAGAGGAGAAGGAGAGAAAGAGAGATGAATGTGATGATTGTCTACTTTAGTTGGTGACCAACTCATTCCATGTGTCATCTCTTTATTTCACCAACACTTTGGGCAAAGCTTGCAAGTAACCACTTGGTAATTGATTGGGAAAGAGAAGAGCTAGAGATGTTGGTAGATTAGGGATAGATATACCAAATATATCCATACTTACTTTTCCAACAAACAAAAAATCTAAGTCTTTTTTTTTTGTTTTCATTATCTATCATAAGCTAAGAAAGAAAGAGATAGACTAGAGAAAAGAGAGAGAGACTAGAGAAAAGAGAGAGAGAGAGAGAGAGCTCGCATTTTCAGCAGCTCCAAGAGGAGAAGGAGATAAGTTTTTGATCTTCAAGCTAACCAATATCATCTACTTTGAAAGATTAAGAAAGGCTAGCAAGATATCAAGGTATTAAACTACATTTATCTAGTTATTCTTAATTGTTTTAATCAAAATATGAAGTTATGTTCTTGATCTTCAAAACTCTAGATTTAGATGATTTAGAGTATTTTATGTGAGGATCTATCCATCTTGTGTGTTAGAAGTTAGATCAAAAACAAGAAAAGTGAAGCTAGGTTTTCTAAATGTAGAAAATCCTAATTTTCTTAATCTTGATATTATTTAATCTTGTGGTTGATGCTTGTTGGATGAAATAAGAAACTTTGTTTCTAAAACTCAAAAACCATGAATATATGTGTTTATGAGTGTTTCATGTTTAGATATAACCATATTGGGTGTTGATTTTGGTTGGAATCAAAGGAAGAGAAAAATGTAATTTTTCCGGAAAAGTTTAAACTTTTATAGTATGAGCTAGGTTTTGATTTTTCTTGAAATCTATGATGGATATTTGTGATTTAAGTTCTTGGGATGCTAGATCTATGTGTGAAGGATAAAAACCCTTTGGAATTACTCAAATAGGTTGAATATTGAACAAGTTATGGGATTTCTCCCAAACTACACAAAGGTAATAAAAACTGTTAGAATGACTGTTTTTACCAGCCACTTCCGGGCTAAATTCCGGGAGTTTAACATGTCCAAATATGGATTGTGATAGATGAAAACTGTAGTTCGGAAAGATAGGAACCCAAAAAAATTGACGGATCATTAATCGGAGTTATAGATTTCATTTTATTTAAGTTTTGGTGAAGAACTCCAAAACTGCCAAATGAAAAAAAGTTGCTGCCCAAAATTTTCCGGGGGCTGTTTCGGACATTTATTTAATGAGAAAAATTCTAGGCTTTTGGAAAATGAAAATATATGGTATTATGTAGCTTTTTTCAAAAAATGAGCTAATTCCGAGTTAAAATGACCAAGTTATGACCATTACAATGTTTATGATTTTCTGACAGAAATCGGTATAAACGGAGTTCTACAACTCCGATTGCCACGAAATTTAAAATAGAGCATCACGTTAACATATATAAGGTTATCCCAAGAGATGGTAATGTTTGGAGTTAAGCACGAGGTAGCTAATTTCTTAAGCTACGCACTAGTATTAATTTTTGAAAAATATCAAAGGAAGTTGGAAAATTATGGAAAAATAATTTTTGTGGATGAAATATGTGTATTTGTGTTTGGACAAAGGATAGGAAAATAATAAAATGATTTGGTATTTTCGTGACACGGATATAGAATACAGTTTGCTGGATTATATAATATGTTGAATGCAGTTTGCTGGATTGCAGTTTAGATTGCTGGAGTTGAAATTCAGGTTGCTGGATTTTGAATCCAGGTTGCTGAGATGGTAATTTAGTTGCTAGATTTAGAATCCAGGTTGCTGGATTAGTATTTAACTTACTAGGTGTTAACGAATAACTTATGAAATGAAAAATCGATTGTTAAATCATATAAATGCGATTATATGGCATGGTTAAGTGCTTAAGCAGAGTTTAATTGAACTTAAACTCGAGTGTTGACCGACTAGACCGTCGGGATGTTAAAATTGTGTCAGTTTCAACTCAAACTTAATAGTCTAACTTATACTAAGTCTTATGTGAATTATAGACTAATATGGTTATGTGGTAATGTGTTTAGGTTATTCTGTGGATATAAATATAACAGTATTATACTGTGATGATATTAATCTAATATTGGAGATCTATATTACTAATATTAGGTCTTCGGGTAAAGCGTTATAAATTGCATTGAGGTAATCAACGGTTCGGGCAAGTTTCCTTTACTTAACTCTAATAAGAGTAGTTTCTTCAAGCTTATGGTTAATCATTGCTGATTGCCATGAAATTTGTACTTTGTACGTCTTGCATGTATAAGACGGGTATGAAAGGCTGATCACCTTCATTACCAGTTGGTTCAGAAATTATTGTTCATGTTTAAAACTGGTTCAGTCAAAAATTTGTTCGTGCTAGTTCTCAATTATATTGATGAATTATAGCAAGCTCATTATTCATACTCTTCAATCATGATATATCGTTATATTGTTGTATATAAACTTTCTTGGCAACTTTCATGCTCACCCTTGCTATATCATGATAAAACATTGCAGATAAGGCGAATGCATTCGGATACAGGAAAAAGATAATGCCAAGTTCAGCTTGGGATATAAAGTGCGGCTAGTTTGTAATAGCGTATTTTGATATATGTGTTGTATGATAGAAAGTTTATGAAATGTGTATTAAGTTAAGGTTACTCGACCTTGGGTAATAGTGTGTAATGTAATGTATAAACAATTTATGTTTATATCTTCCACAAATAGTTATAGAAATATTATACCGGATCCGCGGTGATTCGGGGCCCGGATTCGGGGCTGTCACAGAAGGACACTACCTCCACTTCTTCTTACAACATGTAGTCAAACACGGATATGAGGTCTAGGCTCTTTAAGTCTCCAGACTCAACCACCACTATCTCGGGATCTGCTACTATGGGGCTCGATATAATCTCTACCTGATTAACCGATCCTTCACTGACTACCTGCACATCTCTATTTTCTTTTGACATCTACAACAACACAAAAGTTTGATTAGTACACGTTAGTAGAATAATAAAAACACATAACATATAAAATGCATTTTTATATGGTTATCTTCCATCTTTTATTCTTTGACTTTTCTTATGGTTATGACTAAAGGTTTTATTTCCCCCCTTAAGTTTTATAACCTAATGCTTTGATACCAACCTGTGACGCCCCCAAATCTGGGTATCTTCCAACCCGACAGATGGTGCTACACGGTGCTACAGTTCACATAAACATTCAATTGAAATGCATCAAAAGAACGGATATGTCTTATATATATAAAAAGAATATTTACATTCCCTAGGTTCCTTACGACCAATACATTTGTCTTTATCGTAATATCAATATTATTCTTACAAAACCTATACTATTACATATGTAATCTACAGGTTCGCCTTCGCCTTCCCTTTATCCTTGCCGGATCCATCGGTCTATTCGGTCTTAGCTACATTCATATGGTTTAAGCAAGAATGAGCCTAACTAGCTCAGCAAGTACAACAATTATAGTAAAATAGCATGCTTGAAATATAGGAATAATATATCTTCAATAACTGAACAATAGCTATGAAGTACTTGTAGCGCCCCCAAATCCGGGTATCTTACAACCCGACAGATGGTGCTATACTGTACAAACATTCATACGTTCATTCAATTGAAAGTCTCAAAGAATGAACATAACTTATATATATTTAATTCAATATTTACATTTCCCAAGTTCTAAACCCATTACAAAGGTTCTCTTGTCATAATATTCATTACATTACAACAATAGACCTATACTATTACATGACAGCTTAATAATCTGCCTTAGCTTTTCCTTTACCCTTATTTGATCCTTCAGGACGTTCAGTCTTAGCTGCATTCATATAGTTCAAGCAAGAGTGAGCATGACTAGCTCAGCAAGTATAACAATTTCAATAACAACAAGCTTGATACATATGAATCATATATCTTCGATAACTGAACAATAGCTAAGAAGTACTATTGATGATTCAAAATAGCAATTCATCTTTACTTTTAAAATGTTTTACAATAAATAAATTCAGTAAAACATTCACCCCGGTCAAAGACCTTGAGCATTCATTCTTTCTTTGAAAAGGACAACCCGGACTTAAGTCCGTAAGCCCGATATTACTTACGAGCACTTCTAGGTGATCAGCCTATTGTACTCTGTATTGATCAATACTACATCCATTAAACGTATGTACGTTTAATCATTTGGCAACCTCGCGTGCCTGTCGTTTTACCGACAAAACATTTGTTTAACAATTCAGTCTTCTTTTGAAAACTATAAGTAGTTGACAAAAGATACTAGCATTTGATAACAGATGAACAGATTATCAATAATCCACTCAATATGTTAAGTCTAGCCAAAGAAACTGGCTTTAACTTCATTATACTTCAATTCATGCGAAAGGATACATGAACATCATAAACTTGTTCAGATTGAACTGAAACAAGAGTTAGAATACTTGCCTTTAGCGTCTGCTACTGTGTATTTTACTTTACGTTCAAGTCTTTCAAGTCTCTACAATACATGAGCACATAATGCCTTACATTAGGTCACATATAATCAAGTATGTATCTGAATATATCTTACCCTTCATTTCAATCTAATAATAGATTAGATTTCATTCTTATGCGTTTTTAACTTATCGTTTGCTTTACATTCATTCGACTTGGTTATATTAACCATTCTTCATTACTTTTAAGTCTTTAACTATGTCCCAACAATGTTACTTTAAGTTGTTTAAGGTAGGTTTAGTTCAATCTCTTACCATCCCCTTCTTTTCCCATCATTTTTATTCTTTACTATCTAAGTTCTGTGCCTGGCGCCGCGGCGCGGGCATTACACTTACATCTCGCGCTGCGGCGCGAGTTAGCAGTACCTGAGCTCCAGACCTCGCGCTGCGGCGCGGTCAAATGGCTTAGGGTTGGCGCCGCGGCGCCAACTCTGTGCACCAGAAAATTTTTCTAACTTTTAATTTTTGTGAACTTCCCGGACGCATAACTTCTTCGTTTTAAGTCCGAATTGGCTCGTTTAAAAGCTCACGGTTCACAAATTACGTAATCTACACGTTCATGCAAGAATTTTATCTATTTGACTTCGTTTGCTAAAAATCCACCTATTGGTTCATTTTTAACGAAAACGATAAACGTTCGTGAACGTTAAACGCTCGTTTCTTCGTTTTAAGTCGGAATTCGTCCATTTTCGAGTCCACAACTCTTAAATGACAAACATGACTTGTCTCCATTGGAAAATACAATTTTCGCACTCAAACTCAAAATTTGACTTCCATTCCGGGAAATTTATGAATTCGACGATTATCGTCTAATCGTCCGATTTCCGGCAATTCTTTGTTCTTAGAACTTGTTCAATACTACCTATGAATTCCATTCATCATGTGAACATCTCAACATAGTTAATACAACAACTTATATTCATTGTTGGATTTTGACTTATTTCTTCATAAGCTTATAACTTTATAAACTACTTATGATCTCATCATTCATAACTTATGAGAATTAAAGTTTCTTAATCATCATACATATATGCTCTCAACATATAACTTTTCTTATGTATACTTGATACATATGATCATACAAGTTCTTTTACTTTCATATTACTTCAACCAACAACCTCACATAGGTTTATCACTTATACTAGTTCAAATGACTTATTACCAACTTATGTGGCTTAAGTTCATTACTCACACATACTTCTTACTTTTTATCATTCATGTTTCTCAATCCAAACTTTTATTATCAACCTATCGATGATAGAGATAGAAGATAATTGGAGAAGAGGTCTTACTTTTGAAGTCTTTGATATGAAATCTTCTTCTTCTTCTTGGCTTATGGAAGTAACTTATTTGCAACTTAATTCTCCTAACACTTAAGCACTTTGAGATAGAGTAATTGGATTATTTAAACAACTATTAAATGACTTGTCAACCTTCACTATTTATAGAATTCCTAAGGTTAGGGCAATTTAGTCAATTCCATCATCCCACCTCCTTTTGCACCTCCTTACTATTCATTACTTGACCAACACCACTCATATCCTTTGCTTGGCCACTACTCTTATTACTTGATCATTACTTATCTTGGTCATTACTCATATTACTTGGTTACCACACATTAACCACATTAATATGGTTTTGCTCCATGGATCACCCAACTATTGGGCTTCTAACTTGGCTTAGTTATCTTAACCTTTGGACTTTGCATTAATAAACCTTAACTTGTTTATTAATTATCATTGGGCCTTAACATTTAATTTACTTGGGCTTGTACCAATTGTTAACCAATCTTCCAAGTCCATTAACATTACTTAATACATATACATATTGTTTATGTATTATTCTCGTATTATCATTCGTATACAACTTTGTTATATACGATATTTCATTCTTCTTACAAACTCGTATAATACTTCATATTATACTTGTTTTCTTTCCTCGTATAATGCTTGCGTATCATACGATTAATACTTCCTTATTAATACTTCGCTTTCCTTAATATTCTTGCATTAAGTCCGCAAGCGAAATATTACGTTTTCCATAACTAGATTATTATTACATAATCCATCTTACTTTAATATTCTATCATTACGTATTTCTCGGAAATTCAAAAATAAATCCCGAGCAAATACCGATGAATAGTGTTTTTCGGAAAATTTCTCGAAAAACTTTTATTTTCGTCTTGGAAATTCAAACACCTTAAATCCTTCACATAGCTCAAATACTACGATATTCCAATATCAATAAGTTATAAAACGAAAACCATCTTGATATCCCCATAATATGATTTTATTATTATTTAATTTAATAAAATCATTTTTACATAAGATCCGAATTTCTCGGTCGTTACATTCTTTCCCCATTATAAAGATTCTGTCCTCAGAATCTCGTTTTTTTCTTTACTCAAATAAATGAGGAAAATTTTTCTTCATCTTTTCTTCTAACTCCCACGTTGCTTCTTCGGCATCGTGATTCTTCCATAACACCTTCACTGATGGTATTACTTTGTTCCTCAGAACTTGCTCCTTTCTATCAATGATTTGAACCGGCGATTCTTCATATATTAAATCCTTTTCGATATGAATCGGCTCATACTCGATTACGTGCTTATAGTCCGGCTTATACGGACGTAATACAGATACGTGAAACACGTTATGTATTCTTTCTAGGTCTGGAGGTAATGCTATCTTATAAGCTACCTCTCCCACCCGATTTAATACTTCAAAAGGTCCTATAAACCTTGGACTTAACTTTCCTTTCTTTCCAAAGCGTATCTTTCCTTTCCAGGGAGATACCTTCAGAAACACATACGTACCTACTTCAAACTCTCGATTTAATCGATGTGAGTCCGCATACTTCTTCTGTCTGTCTTGAGCCGTGACGAGACGCATCCGAATTAACCTTACTATATCCGCTGTTTGCTGCACCAATTCTGGTCCTAGCATCCGGCGTTCTCCCACCTCATCCCAACACAATGGTGTTCTGCATCTTCTTCCATACAGAGCTTCATAAGGCGGCATACCTATGCTTGCCTGATAACTGTTGTTATAAGCAAATTCTACCAGTGGTAGGTGATCATCCCAACTACCCTTGAAATCCATGACGCAAGACCTCAGCATGTCTTCTAACGTCTGAATTGTTCTCTCACTCTGCCCATCAGTTTGTGGATGATAAGCCGTACTTAACTTTAACTGTGTTCCCAGTTGTTCTTGCAAACTTCTCCAGAAGTTCGATGTGATTCGTGGATCACGATCTGACACAATCGATATCGGTACTCCATGTCTGGAAATAACTTCCTTGACATAAAGTTTAGCTAACTGGTCCAAGTTATACTTGACCCTAATTGGTAAGAAGTGAGCCGATTTCGTCAATCGGTCGACTATTACCCAAATAGAATCGTACCCTTTTGACGTTGTTGGAAGTCCTACCACGAAATCCATCGAGATATGCTCCCATTTCCATTCTGGAATCTCTAATGGCTGTAGCAAGCCACTGGGTCGTTGATGTTCGGCCTTAACTTTTTGACAAGTCAAACACCTACTTACATACTCTGCTATTTCCCTTTTCATGTTTGGCCACCAAAAACTCTGTCGAAGGTCTTGATACATCTTAGTGCTACCAGGATGTATCGAGTACCTTGAACTATGAGCTTCCTGTAACACTTGTTCCTTTAATTCCTTCTCATTCGGAATCCAAATTCTTCCTTCAAATCTTAATAATCCTTCATTATCAAGACTATACTTATTATCTCCTTTATCAGCTAACCACTTCTTCATTTGGTTACACTCATCAGTCTTGAGTTGTACCTCCTTGACCCTCTCTACAATGGTAGATTGTCTCTCCGTTGCAAAAAGTATCTGCCCCGATTCACTCGGCATCTTCACTTCTATTTCCATCCTAGCCATCTCTGTTATTAACTCATTTTGAGTCGTTAACATAGACAACTTTTCCCGACCCTTCCTACTTAAGGCGTCGGCAACTACATTGGCTTTCCCAGGGTGATACAGGATTTCACAGTCGTAATCCTTTATCAACTCCAGCCATCTTCTCTGTCTCATATTCAACTCCTTCTGAGTGAAGATATACTTTAGACTCTTATGGTCTGTATATATCTCACATTTCTCCCCATAAAGATAATGCCTCCATATCTTTAGGGCAAATACTACCGCGGCCAGTTCCAGATCATGAGTGTAAACTTTCTCATAATCCTTCAACTGCCGTGATGCATACGCAATGACTTTGCCATGCTGCATGAGCACGCAACCAAGCCCTCTATGCGAAGCATCACTATATACTACAAAATTTCATGTGTCATCTGGCAATGACAAAACAGGTGTTTTACTTAGTCTTTTCTTCAGTTCTTGAAAACTGTCTTCACATTTATCCGTCCATACGTATTTCACCGTCTTCCTTGTTAAATTAGTCAACGGGGTAGCTATCTTCGAAAAATCTTGGATAAATCTTCGATAGTAACCTGCTAACCCTAGGAAACTCCGCACCTCAGTCGGCGTTTTCGGTTGTTCCCAGTTCATCACTGCTTCTACCTTTGCTGGATCCACTGAAATCCCTTCCTGATCAATGACATGACCTAAAAACTGTACTTTCTCCAGCCAAAATTCACACTTAGTGAATTTCGCATATAACTTCTCCTTTCTTAGTGTTTCCAACACTAATCTTAAGTGTTCAGCATGATCTTCTGGCGTCTTTGAATAGACTAGAATATCATCAATAAACACAACCACAAACTTGTCCAAATATAATTTGAACACTCTGTTCATCATGTCCATAAATGCAGCAGGTGCATTCGTCAACCCAAATGACATCACCAGAAACTCGTAATGACCATAACGAGTTCTGAATGCCGTCTTTGGTATATCCTCTTTCCTCACCTTCAACTGGTGATACCCGTCCGCAAATCTATTTTAGAAAAATACTTTGCCCCTTTCAACTGATCAAAGAGATCATCAATCCTGGGCAATGGGTATTTATTCTTTATCGTTAATTTGTTCAACTCTCGATAGTCGATACAAAGTCTTAAAGATCCATCTTTCTTCTTAACAAACAACACTGGTGCACCCCACGGGGAAACACTTGGTTGAATGTACTTCCTATCCAACAGTTCTTGTAATTGAACCATTAATTCTTTCATTTCCACCGGCGCCATACGGTACGGTGCCCTTGACACTGGTGCCGCTCCTGGCACAATGTCTATTACAAATTCGATCTCCCTATCCGGTGGTAAACCCGGTAACTCACTTGGAAATACATCCATGAATTCGTTTACTATAGGTATTTGTTCCATGGTTGTTCCCACTCGCTGGGTATCAACAACATGGCATAAATAACCCATGCATCCCTTTCTTAAGAGTTTTCTAGTTTGTGTCATTGTAAGACAACACAATTTCCCCGGTGATTTATTACCGTAGAATACTACAGGAGGTTGCTTCAACGTCCTGATGCTCACACTTTTCTTTTGGCAATCAATAATTGCTTCATGGTTAATCAACCAATCCATACCGAGAATTACATCGAATTCTCCCAACCTTATCGGTATTAAATCTACCGATAACTTACATCCACGTATATCTACGCAACAACTCCTATGAATACTATCCACATGAATTATCTCTTCATTTGCTACCTTAATGATCACAGGTATAGGCAACTTTTCGGGAAATAATTCTAATCGTCTAGCAAAATCACATGCTATAAACGAACAAGTAGCACCCGAATCAAAAAGCACATATGCATTAATGTTATTGATTGGGATAATACCTGCAACTACGTCTCCGGATGCCACCGCATCTTGGACTGTCATATTAAAAGTGCGGGCCATTGGTCTACCCGGCTGAGCTGGACCGCTAATAGCTAACTTTCCACTATTAGTGCCCTTATTTCCTTCCATACCCTTCTTCGGGTAATTCTTTGCTATGTGGTCAGTTGATCCACATACAAAACATCCGTGATTTTTCTTCGGATTTGGACAGTTAGGCGAAATGTGCCCGTCCTGTCCACAATTATAACATACGGCCTTTCCTTTGAGACAGACTCCCAAGTGAGTCTTCCCGCAGGTTTTACAGGCCTCCATCCTTCTTTTTGAATCGCCTTGTTTCACTCCGGTATTCCCAGAGTTAAAACCCTTTCTTTTCTGACCGTCGCCACTACCACTGGCTCCTTCGGTCTTAATTCCCCCATCAACTCTTCCTTTATTTTTCTTATCCTTGTGGTACTGGCTTAAAGCCTCATTCCCACCTTCGGCTATTATTGCCTTCTCTAATATTGTTCCAAAGGAAGTACTTTGGAACACAGAGATTCGGCTATAGAGCCAGGGTTTTAAGCCCTGCTCGAATCTTCTAGCCTTTCTCACTTCAGTGTCCACTTGATGTGGAGCAAATCGTGCCAGTTCATTAAACTTGGCGGCATACTGGGGAACTGTCATATCCCCTTATTTCAATTCCAGAAACCTCATTTCCATTCTCCCTTGCATACTCGTGGGGAAATAATTCTCAAAGAAAATCTCTTTAAACCTCTCCCACGTTAGGTTTCCTATATCGGCCCTAGCCTGGTTTGCCTCCCACCAGAAATTGGCCTCTCCTTTCTTCAAATAGGTTGCAAAGGCAACCTTTTGACCCTCCTCCACATTTGTAATTACAAATGCTTTCTCAATTTCTATCACCCAAGTTTGGGCTTCTATAGGGTCCGTAGTTCCCTTGAACTCCGGCGGACCTACACTTTTAAAGTCCTTAAAAGTAGTAGCTCGTACTACTCCAGGAATTACAGGTACATTAGCCCCCGTTCTATTAAATGCAGCTGTTAAAAGATTAACGAACTCTTGCATTGGATTAACCGGACCACCTTCCGGTTGGTTAACATTAGTTTCTTGATTTCGTTGTCCCCTTCTTGGCGGCATTTCGCTGTTAAGAAAACAACACATCATTATTACTTTCTCCTTCTGATTTAGTTATTATTTGTAATAAAACAATAACTCATACTCATTACTCAATATGTTCCATAAAAGAGGCTTATATTGATTAATATCTTGTAGTATAACACTACATTGTTTACATCATTCAGCCTTAGCTGATTACATTACTCAGTCTTAGCTGATTACATTACCATCCCGCAATTACTTTCCAAAAATTGGGATTTACAAAAGACCACCCTTGTTTATACAAAAGAGGGTTTTACGTCACTACTAGATACATAATATTTACATATCTACGCTACTCTAGCTATTGCTAGATTACATCTGTCGTAAGGCATTCTCAAAATCTTTGTTGGCCAGACCTGCAATAACATCCCGACTGATGGTATGTCGTGTCTGTCCCGCCTCTACCGGATACCCAGCCACTTGCTGCTGGAAGTCCACATGAGAACTCCTATGTATATAGGACATTCTCTCTAACCTCCTCTGTTTAGTCTTTAGCTCTTGCTTGAGCTCAAAGACTTCACATTTTAGCTCTCGGACCTTGTCCTTAGCTAAAACACGATCATCGTGTTCCTCCTCCCACATTCCCTCCATGCTAAGCTTGTCCTCACGGACAGCTTGGAGTTCCGCTTTCAACTCCTTTACCTCATGGCAATAATGGACATTCCTATCCAATACCGCCATAAACAATGCTTTCGTCGAATCCCCCGTAGACATCTCCTCTGCGGGTGGAATTTGGTCAAAGGACATTACGTCCACCTCCTCCTCTAGCATGCCATCAAAAATAGACATATAGTCTAAATTGTCTGAGTCTCCAGACTCTATTGCTACCATTTCTGGCTCTATCGCTACGGGATTTGGTAGTATCTCTACCCGATTAACCGAATCCTCGCTTACTACATGTATATTTCTATACATATCATTTTCTCCTGACATCTACAATAAAACAATACAGTTTGATTAGTACATGTCAGTAACATAAATAAAAATACATAACGTACTATAATGCATTTTTATAAGGTTATCTTTCTTCTTTTACTTCTTTATTAAGGTTATGACTTAAGGTTCTAATTCCCTTTAAGTTTTATAACCTAGGCTCTGATACCAACTTGTAGCGCCCCCAAATCTGGGTATCTTACAACCCGACAGATGGTGCTATACTGTACAAACATTCATACGTTCATTCAATTGAAAGTCTCAAAGAATGAACATAACTTGTATATATTTAATTCAATATTTACATTTCCCAAGTTCTAAACCCATTACAAAGGTTCTCTTGTCATAATATTCATTACATTACAACAATAGACCTATACTATTACATGACAGCTTAATAATCTGCCTTAGCTTTTCCTTTACCCTTATTTGATCCTTCAGGACGTTTCAGTCTTAGCTGCATTCATATAGTTAAAGAAAGAGTGAGCATGACTAGCTCAGCAAGTATAACAATTTCAATAACAACAAGCTTGATACATATGAATCATATATCTTCGATAACTGAACAATAGCTATGAAGTACTATTGATGATTCAAAATAGCAATTCATCTTTACTTTTAAAATGTTTTACAATAAATAAATTCAGTAAAACATTCACCCCGGTCAAAGACCTTGAGCATTCATTCTTTCTTTGAAAAGGACAACCCGGACTTAAGTCCGTAAGCCCGATATTACTTACGAGCACTTCTAGGTGATCAGCCTATTGTACTCTGTATTGATCAATACTACATCCATTAAACGTATGTACGTTTAATCATTTGGCAACCTCGCGTGCCTGTCGTTTAACCGACAAAATATTTGTTTAACAATTCAGTCTTCTTTTGAAAACTATAAGTAGTTGACAAAAGATACTAGCATTTGATAACAGATGAACAGATTATCAATAATCCACTCAATATCTTAAGTCTAGCCAAAGAAACTGGCTTTAACTTCATTATACTTCAATTCATGCGAAAGGATACATGAACATCATAAACTTGTTCAGATTGAACTGAAACAAGAGTTAGAATACTTGCCTTTAGCGTCTGCTACTGTGTATTTTACTTTACGTTCAAGTCTTTCAAGTCTCTACAATACATGATCACATAATGCCTTACATTAGGTCACATATAATCAAGTATGTATCTGAATATATCTTACCCTTCATTTCAATCTAATAATAGATTAGATTTCATTCTTATGCGTTTTTAACTTATCGTTTGCTTTACATTCATTCGACTTGGTTATATTAACCATTCTTCATTACTTTTAAGTCTTTAACTATGTCCCAACAATGTTACTTTAAGTTGTTTAAGGTAGGTTTAGTTCAATCTCTTACCATCCCCTTCTTTTCCCTTCATTTTTATTCTTTACTATCTAAGTTCTGTGCCTGGCGCCGCGGCGCGGGCATTACACTTACATCTCGCGCTGCGGCGCGAGTTAGCAGTACCTGAGCTCCAGACCTCGCGCTGCGGCGCGGTCAAATGGCTTAGGGTTGGCACCGCGGCGCCAACTCTGTGCACCAGAAAATTTTTCTAACTTTTAATTTTTGTGAACTTCCCGGACGCATAACTTCTTCGTTTTAAGTCCGAATTGGCTCGTTCAAAAGCCCACGGTTCACAAATTACGTAATCTACACGTTCATGCAAGAATTTTATCTATTTGACTTCGTTTGCCAAAAATTCACCTATTGGTTCATTTTTAACGAAAACGATAAACGTTCGTGAACGTTAAACGCTCGTTTCTTCGTTTTAAGTCGGAATTCGTCCATTTTCGAGTCCACAACTCTTAAATAACAAACATGACTTGTCTCCATTGGAAAATACAATTTTTTCACTCAAACTCAAAATTTGACTTCCATTCCGGGAAATTTATGAATTCGACGATTATCGGCTAATCGTCCGATTTCCGGCAATTCTTTGTTCTTAGAACTTGTTCAATACTACCTATGAATTCCATTCATCATGTGAACATCTCAACATAGTTAATACAACAACTTATATTCATTGTTGGATTTTGACTTATTTCTTCATAAGCTTATAACTTTATAAACTACTTATCTTTCTCATCATTCATGACTTATGAGAATTAAAGTTTCTTAATCATCATACATATATGCTCTCAACATATAACTTTTCTTATGTATACTTGATACATATGATCATACAAGTTCTTTTACTTTCATATTACTTCAACCAACAACCTCACATAGGTTTATCACTTATACTAGTTCAAATGACTTATTACCAACTTATGTGGCTTAAGTTCATTACTCACACATACTTCTTACTTTTTATCATTCATGTTTCTCAATCCAAACTTTTATTATCAACCTATCAATGATAGAGATAGAAGATAATTGGAGAAGAGGTCTTACTTTTGAAGTCTTTGATATGAAATCTTCTTCTTCTTCTTGGCTTATGGAAGTAACTTATTTGCAACTTAATTCTCCTAACACTTAAGCACTTTGAGAGAGAGTAATTGGATTATTTGAACAACTATTAAATGACTTGTCAACCTTCACTATTTATAGAATTCCTAAGGTTAGGGCAATTTAGTCAATTCCATCATCCCACCTCTTTTTGCACCTCCTTACTATTCATTACTTGACCAACACCACTAATATCCTTTGCTTGGCCACTACTCTTATTACTTGATCATTACTTATCTTGGTCATTACTCATATTACTTGGTTACCACACATTAACCACATTAATATGGTTTTGCTCCATGGATCACCCAACTATTGGGCTTCTAACTTGGCTTAGTTATCTTAACCTTTGGGCTTTGCATTAATAAACCTTAACTTGTTTATTAATTATCATTGGGCCTTAACATTTAATTTACTTGGGCTTGTACCAATTGTTAACCAATCTTCCAAGTCCATTAACATTACTTAATACATATACATATTGTTTATGTATTATTCTCGTATTATCATTCGTATACAACTTTGTTATATACGATATTTCATTCTTCTTACAAACTCGTATAATACTTTATATTATACTTGTTTTCTTTCCTCGTATAATGCTTGCGTATCATACGATTAATACTTCCTTATTAATACTTCGCTTTCCTTAATATTCTTGCATTAAGTCCGCAAGCGAAATATTACGTTTTTCATAACTAGATTATTATTACATAATCCATCTTACTTTAATATTCTATCATTACGTATTTCTCGGAAATTCAAAAATAAATCCCGAGCAAATACCGATGAATAGTATTTTTCGGAAAATTTCTCGAAAAACTTTTATTTTCGTCTTGGAAATTCAAACACCTTAAATCCTTCACATAGCTCAAATACTACGATATTCCAATATCAATAAGTTATAAAACGAAAACCATATTGATATCCCCATAATATGATTTTATTATTATTTAATTTAATAAAATCATTTTTACATAAGATCCGAATTTCTCGGTCGTTACAGTACTATTTATAATTCAAAATTGCACTTCTTTTCATTTAAAACATTTTACAACAACAATATTCAGTAAATTATCAATTCCGGTTCAAGACCGTAAGCATTTCACATGTACTTTGAAAAGGACGTCCCGGCACTAAGTCCGTAAGTTTGGTATAGCTTACGAGCACGTCTAGGTGATCAGCCTATAGTAGTCTATGTTGATCAAGACTACATCCATTAAGCGTGTATACGTTTAAGTTGTGGCAACCTCATGTGCTTGTCGTTTGACGACAAAACAATTTAATATACTCAGACTACTTTTGAAAACCACAATAATATTATTTTAGTAAATCCTTATCAACACTTGATAGAATAAAATAGCATACGTCTAGCCGAAAGAATTGGCTTTGAACTCCTCAGACATTAACTCATGCGAAGAATACATGAATCACAAAGACTTGTCCATATCGAATTGGAACAAGGGTTAGAGTACTTTCCTTTAACGTCTGCTACAGTTTATAATACGTGCACTTTACGTCTTTAAGTCTCTACAGTAGATAATAACATCACATAGTGCATTAGGTCATAAATAAACACACATGGTTCCTAAAGAATCTTACCCTTCTTCTCAACCTAATTATGTATTAGATTTGTTATTATAGGTTCCGACTTTTCCTTACGTCATTCTTACATTCATAAGTCACTGACTTTCTTTAACCCTAAGTGATCTATAGGTTCCAGTTTACGGCTTCATGACATACAAAGATGTCTTACTCAAAACATTAATCATCTTTGATGATTTGAATTCTTATCTTCCTCTTATAACTTCTATAGGACTCGGCGTATATCAGTTCTCTGCTAGTAGTCCATATGGTACTCTAAGTGGTTTCCCACAAACAACCAACAAACAAGTTCCCGTCTCACCTACATTGCCCACACAGCGAGTTAGATTGGTTACCAGTTTTGTATATACCTTCGCTCTCTTAAGGAATTGTTTAGCCAAACTCCCATATGTCAACCATCAAAGGTTATGATTTTACAACAACCTAACTTATCGTAACTTACCCGAACCATTAAACTATGTTCTTTAATTCAACTTCTTATTCCTTGTGGCTTTTGTATACTTGGAACGATCGTGCAATGTCAATATTATGAGGTCATAGCTTTAAACATTTTATATTAACTTACTCGTACCTTACAACGTCCGGTTCATTCAACTCAGAATGTTGTCCAAGTTATACTTATTAACTCGGCTTCTTAATGTTATACGTTATTGTCTTCCATTTAGTATCTTCACCGTTCATGGTTAAATCTTTGGTCTTCATTACCTTACGGTCGAACCATACACGAAGTGTAGGTTTTACCAGTTTAATATTCACATACACTCAACCCTTACGTTGGTTAAAGTGTCTAACGCTTACATTCATTCCATTTTCTTTATCCGACTTACATTCGGACTTTCATTACTCTTATTACCGTTCGCTACGGCTTTTCACGATAATTCATATCTAACTTACTACCTTCGTCAACGTCTAAGGCATACAACTTTTGTACACTTAGAACGTCCGTCCAACGCGAATACGATTCAAGGGAATCGTTTACGTATTCGACGTTTATGTTGCTAATTTCTTAATCTTTCATTCAATCTTTACTCAAGGTTTTAATCTCTTTCAATCATTATCCAACCCATGAACCCCATGTTCATTATTCTTTCTTAATGTCGAAGCCATACAGTTCCTTGTATGCTAAGACCGATCGTTCATCGCAATAATGTTGAGTTCACAGCGTCTAAACGCCTTATACTTATCTCTCATTACCACATCATAACATCGAAATGTTATTTATTACCTTCATCACTCAACGTCTAAGGAATAATAACCAAAGAAATCCCTCACATCCGTTCATCACGACTACGGTCCCCAGATATCAGTTCCGTAACCCGCACCTACAATCTTTGTCTTTTAATCTCGTTTAATCTTTTCGTTCAACCTTTACTAAAGGTTTAACTTGATTGTTTAAGCATTAATTTATGTTAACTATATGTTCATACTTCTTTCTTGCACATCCCCTAGTATCT
Source organism: Panax japonicus (assembly GCA_020205505.1). Taxonomy (NCBI): domain Eukaryota; kingdom Viridiplantae; phylum Streptophyta; class Magnoliopsida; order Apiales; family Araliaceae; genus Panax; species Panax japonicus. The sequence goes on from CM035094.1 coordinate 46,135,368, forward strand.
GAGAAATAAAAATCTCATTTCTGGGCATTGCCCTGCACCGGCGCTGCAGCGCCGTGCCCCTTCCTCTCTCTTGCGCTGCGTCGCGACCTTCGTCACCCTCTTCCCTTGGTCTGGCGCTGCGGCGCCAAAGCCTTCGTTACCTTTCGCGCTGCGGCGCCACTCACCAGTAGTTTATGGCTGAGCTCGCGCTGCGGCGCGGTCTCCCAAAGGCTCAGCTGGCACTGCGACACCGAGCTTAAACCTAGAAAAATTTCGAAGTCTTGCATTAAGTTTTAGATATGTACTTCTCGATCTCATAACTTCTTCGCTATAACTCGGAACGAGGTCGTTCCAAAGCCATTCTCTTCCTTATCTTACGTACTTCAGTACCCCTCAGACAGAACTTCATTCTAAATCCGTTAACGTGTCATTCGATTGGCTTGATCTTCACTCTTCGTTTATTTTTACGCTTTTAACGTTCTTCGCTCGTTCATCCGTAATTCGTTCATCCGAACTCGGAACTCGCTCATTCTTGAGTCCACGACTCACGTTTTTTATGTTCTTATACTTTCTTATGAAACCCCACACATTCAAGTTCATGCTCTAACTTTCTAATTCTCACCGTAATTCATGAACGTTTCTACCGTTCCTAACCAAGAAATAAGCAATTAACTTATACGCGATGGTTTTAAACTTATCCATAAACAACAATTATCCTACGATGGTTTTAAATTTGTCTATCAACAACATTCTTCGTGTTCTTCGCATGTTCTTCTCATTCTTCGTTCGTTCTTCAATTTTAATCGATATTTTGGATTACGATTCCACTTTTTCTTGGAATTTGATGTTATAGAACATCATTCCTTACTTATTTCACCTGCTCGTTCATAAGATTCATTCGGATCGCTCAAAATTCTTACAAATCTTATACTTCCTTAAGAAATTTACAAACTAAACTTTTAATTCTTATTTCTTTATTTTCTCATGATTTCAACCATATTAAATCATTTCTAACATCATCTTCTCCCTATTCTCATTAAGCTATGTTTTAAGTAAAAAAACTTAAAGAAAATACTAGAAGAAACTAGGGTTTGAAATACTGTTCTTCTTTAATCCTCTTCCGTTATACAAAGTCGGCGATTTGCAAGCTTTTTTATTTCACGATCACCTTTGATCTGAGCATTCATGCTCAAACACTTCCTTCTCCCTCTTCATCCGAGCTCTCTCTCTCTCTATCTCCCTCTCTCCAGTTATAGGATTTTCAAAAATCCTAAAAAAATGAAATCTAGCTTCCTATTTATAGAAAACCAAAGCTTAGTGCAATTTGGTCATTTCACCCCCACCTCCTTACTATTCCCACCTCCTCCAACACTTAGCCACCAAGTAAACTTGGCCTCCACCCGTACTTGGTGGTCAAGTGGCCGGCCCACATACCCATGGGTCATCCCATGGGTTGCCCCATTAGTTCTTACCTATCCATTTACCCATCGGTTCGATCCGCGGTTTATTTTCTTGGTTTGGGCCTTCACCCTAATTCTTATTGGGCCTATCTTGGGCTTGATTTCACCAAGCATTGGGCTTGACATAATCCAAGTCCACTTAGATTCTACAAAGTCCATGAACTCAAAGTCCATTTAGACTAATCGTATTCTACGCATTCCATTCTCGTATTCTTGTATTCTTTTCGTATATCGTTCGTACAATATTCGTATTATACGTCGTACTAATCTTCGTACTATACTCGTATAATAACTAGTATTATACTTTTATTTCTCATGCATAATAGCCCTAATTATTATACGTGATCATAAAATTCTCGGAACTTAATTTTCCTAACCCTTAGGTTTTAAGTCCGCAGAAGAAAACTTCATTTTTGCCATAACTGAAATATTATTGAATATTCCATCACGTCTCAAAATTATATGTAATCATTAAAGTCTAGGAATTTCAAAATAAATCTCCGAGCAGAAAAGGATGAATAGTGTCTATTTCGTCTTTTCCCCGAAAAATATTTTGTTCCCTGAAAACTTTCATTTTCGTCTTGAAAATTCTTACTCGTTCAATCTAGATCGAAGTCAGAATCCTCCCGACTTATAATCATCCTAGGTTATAGAACGATTAATAAACAAATAGCACATAATAGTATTAATAAAAAATCATTTTATTAAAAACTAATTCTTTAAACCTAAATTCTAGACAATCCAAAATTCCGGGTTGTTATAGCATCTTTATAACATGTATGGGCTATTTGAGTGTATGATATTATGTCTATAGCTCAGTTTGAAGTTTTATTCTTGAATCTGGATAATTTACTGAGGCATATTGGATTGGAATTCTATTATGGCTAGAAAAGTGTGGGACTCATTTGCATCGTAATCTAGTTGCATAGCATGTAATTTCACTTTCCGTGTTTAATGTCGTATGCATTGCTTGAGGGCAAGCAATAGTTCAAGTTTAAAGGTATTTGATAAGTAGGTTTTATACCTACTTATTAAATATCAATTCACGAGAATTATGCTAATCTCATGTGGATTCTAGTATCTTTTTAATTGCATTTTGTGTTTATTTTGCATTACTTGATTAGAACTCCTCTGGTACAGAAATGCAGGAAATGGAATGATTTGGCGTTATCACTGTGGTATGGATCTAACAAAGGATTGGCAAATGGAATGTGTGTTGATAAGGAACTGGGTATTGGTGAAGAACAAACAATAAGCCACAACAGCATATAGCAATATGCAGCAGACAAAAGCAGGGCGGCTGTGCTACTTGATAAAGTAGTTCTCACGCGCCCACGCGACTGAACAAGTTAGCTTTCGATCGCCCGCGCTGGAGTTGCGTGTCCGCGCCCATTTTGTATGGTGATCATGCGCGGCCACACGCGTTATCTACAGTTTTTATTTGACTTATGTTTTTGAATTTGAAATTTGAATGTGGTATGATCTAAAACTATTATGGTTGGTACCAGATGTAATTTAAGTACGTTTTTATCAGTTTTTCAAGAGGTAACTATGGTTCCAAGCATAAAACATATCCTATAGAGGATTCGAGCATAAACTCAAGATTTTCTACATCTTCTTTTGAATTCAGTTATTATATAAGTATTCATTTTATTTTGCTGGAAAGTATTGGAGATTTGGGTAGCATTCTGGAACGAATTCTACAATTGAGTTTGATTACTTCTATTTTCTCTCTCACTTGTGATATTTATTCTAAATGTGTTACTATAATCCCATAATGGTTTTAGGTTTAGAAATGAACTAAACTCCATTATGGGATTCTAACGGATTTTGATATGTAATTTATAATTAATTGTCTGATTGCTTGATTGCTCATTTTTCATTGGGATTTCTATTATGATTGATTGGATTGAATGAATGTTTGATCACCATTCATCTTATATGCTTATATGGAATTGAAAAATGACATGTGAGCATGGTTGTAATCATGATAACATGCGTTTATAAGGCTGAAATGTTTAGCTTTTTATTTTGTGAACCAGATAGAAATATACTGTTTCACCGTGTGTAGTAGTATAAGAGATTGTGCTTCAATTCAATATTATTGCAATTTCACATAGGAATATAGTGACTTTGGCATTATTGTTGATTATATAATTTCTATCGTAATATGGATGTTATGTAAATAGGTCATAATTCATTGAAAAATGATTATGTCTACATTTGTGCTCTTAGCTAATTTTCCATAATAAATGTATGATTGTGCATGATGGAAATGTTTAGATGAAATATGAAATGAAGTTAGAATCCCATTCTTTCAAAATTTGATTTCATTAAATTAGTCATGTGTTTTATTCATTAATTGAATATAGGTTAAGCATAATTGTGAATTATTCGTTTATGCATATAAAAATAGTGATACAATTGGTGTATGATAGTATAACTTTAAAACCTTTCTTCGTGGATCGATATTGCTCTTACTCTGTACTAATTGTTGACCCATGTACGCTTGCATGAGTTAGAGTCCTTTTGTTAAGACTAAAAAGTTGGCAACAGGTTGCTTGACCTTCGTTGAAATGTGCATCAATGGCTGAGATCATCGGATTGCTTCCGATGCTTCGTTGGATTTACTTGCCAATGGCGGAAGAACATCAAGGTTGCTTGACCTTCATTGAAATGTACTTCAGCAGTTGAGATTATCGAACTACCCTCGATACTTTGTTGGATTTACTTTCCAACGACTAAAGAATGCCAAGGTTGCTTGACTTTCATTGAAATGTACTTCAACGGTTGAGATCATCGGACTACCCCCGATGCTTTGCTAGATTTACTTGCCAAAGGATGAAGAATGCCAAGGTTGCTTGACCTTCATTGAAATGTTCTTCAACGATTGATATCATTGGACTAGCCCCGATGTTTCGCTGGATTTATTTGCCAACGGCTGAAGAATGCCAAGGTTGATTGACCTTCGTTGAAATGTACTTCAACAGTTGATATCATTGGACTACCTTCGATGCTTCGCTGGATTTACTTGCCAACAGCTGAAGAATACCAAGATTTCTTGACCTTCGTTGAAATGTACTTCAATGGTTGATGATGTATGAAGTTTCTACAAGGGAGAGGTTTTTTGAGTTATGGCTCCGAACCGATGGCATCGAACCTTTGTGAGGTATTACCGAGTGTAGTTTGCAACAGTTGTGATCATTGGTGTTGTGAACCCTATGTCTGGGAGAATACCAATGAGTGACATGTAGACCCGCAATTTGATCTTTGAAAACCAGGATTTCAGGCTTTTTCGCTCAATCGCATAGCATCTTTTTTCTTGATTTGACTTTTTCAACTTGTGAGACCTCCTTTGCACCTCTAATTGGACCGAGTCGGAGAGGTGGAACCCACCTAGGACAGCCGCCGGTGGTACTTGTATGCTGCTTCCCTTTCATAAGTCATTTTCAAGTTGTGCCACACAGAAAATTTTAGGGTTCTTCTTCAGATTTACTTAGTTCGGGCTGCTTTTTGCAAAATCCGTCACCGTACAAGTCTTATGCGTTATCTTGGTAACGTATACATGTCCTCTTTTCCAATTTTTATCAATTGGAAAATGAGTTATCACATGAAATGCTTCTTAACACATGGTAGTGAATATGCATGCTCATATGATTTGATAAAAAATATTCAACATAGTAAATGTAAGTATTTAGCTATGTTGAACATAATGATGTGAAAAAAATTAACTTTTGAAATAGTCAAATTGATACCTTTCTCTACTATTTCTTATCCTATTTGAGGACAAATGAGCAAAGGTTGTAAAGAAAAGTAATCTTTGTAATTAGGCTACCCTTAAGGATTATTGTGACAACCCGAGAATTTAGATAATTTTTAAAATTTTAATTAATTGATTTAAGGTTCAATATTAGAACCTAGACAGAAAATAAGTGTATGCGTTTGATATTTTTGAGAAATAATTTTGAGGATTTCAAAATTCTGTGAATGATTTAAGTGAATTATTCAGGATTAAGGGAATAAGTGAATATGTTCGGTGTATATGGTTGTATATGTGTACATTATGTGGTTAAGTGTCAAGGGTTGACCAAATAAACGGTATCTGTAACAAACCCTAGGTATATATTAAGAACGTCAACGTTCGGTTAAAAAATTCTTACGATTTATATGAAACCCTAATTTGGAAACTCTAATGCTAAGTATAAACCCCCAAGGGGTAAAAATTATGTGAGTAATGAATATGATATTATTTGATGATTTATATTTGTTTATTATATAAACAAATAAAAGAAACTAATATAATCCTAATTATATGTTAGGAATGAAGAATTGAATAACTTAAGGGTTATAGTATGAGAGAAGTATGGTGTTTAAAATATATACTAACTCCAAGAGATTTATTTTATATATCTCAATTAATGAATTTTATAACCTAGTTAAGGTAAGACTAATTAGGTTAAGAAATTAAGTGTACATGAATGAGGATTTAAATTATTAAGAGTAAATGAAAACCCTAATTAAATAATTAGGGATTGATAATATTAAAAGTATGAAAATATGTTATTTTGTTTTGGCCCAAAATATTTTTATGGGAAAGCCCAAAGAATTATTTAGGGAAGCCCAAAAGAATTAAAGAGTGGCCCAATTTTTAAAACCAATAAAAAAGGGGGGCATTTTAGTCATTTGATATACTAGATATTACAACAAAAATCAAAACTAAACTTGGTGATTAAAGGGTCACATGGCCGGATTTGATGAGGAAGAAAAGGAGAGGAGATGGTGGTTATACATCATCAATAATAAGCACCACACACTTGTACAATATATTTCATCCAATTAAGTTATGTGTCATCATTTTAAGTAGCTACCTTTCTTTTTACTCTTCCATATATTATGTAATAATTATTAAGGAAGGAAAGAGAATTTGTGGGAGAAACACAAGGCCACTTGGCCGGATTTACAAGGAAGGAAAGAGGCATGGTTGTCATCACTTTTAGCCACAATTTGTGCACGAGATGATTACCCAATTCAAGCTAGGTGGCATAAATTTTAAGGAGCCACATGATTCACTAATATTCTATATATTTATGTGATGGTTAAGGAGAGAGAGAATTAGTGGAGAAGAGAAAAGTAATGGCCAAGAATTGGCCACAAGGAAAAGAAAAGAAGGAACCAATCTTGGGCAATTAATAAAAGCACTAACCATGGAATTAAATTAAATGAGTGGAAGAATAAGAGGCCACTTGGCCAAAATGAGAGAAAGAGAATGTAGTGGAGGGAAAAGAGGCCACATATGGCCGGATGGTATGGAAGAGAAAGGAGGAGGAATGACATAGTTTTAATATATCTAATCTATCTTATTTTCATTTTCTCTTTCATCTCTTTTATTATTCTAACAAAACTAAAGAGAGAGATAGAGAGTGAGAGAGTGGAGGCTATTCGGCAGCCATGAAATGAGGAAGGGGATTTTTGGTAAGACATCAAATCTCCATAATCAAACAATGAAGAAGAAGAAGAAGGAGAGCATGGTAATCAAAAGTATAAATACATTTTGTTATGTAATTTTTGATTATTGTAAATCAAACCTTGAATCTATATTTCTAAAACTCAAAAATCATGAATATACTTGTTATTGAGTGTTTCATATTTAGATATACCCATTTTGGGTGTTGATATAGTTGGAAATAAAAAAAATAAAGAAAAGTGACTTTTCTAGTTTATGAGCTCAAAAATTTCTATGTACTTTGAATTTTCACCGTTTTTGATCTACACCTTTTTGCGATTCGTCAATAAGAGGTGCTAGATATGTAAGTTAACTACTAAACCCAAGTGGTAGCACCCAAAAATGTTGAGTACACAGTCCATAGTGACTGATTTAGCAAAAACAGTTTTGTGTCTTTTACCCGACACAAAAAGTTCAAAATTTGATAAAAATTTAGATCAATACTTCAGCATAATGATATTGAAGAAATAATATCATATATGAAGAAAATAACATCCCTTACATCAAAATATCAGTACTTCTGATCGAAATATCGGTATAAGGCTGAAGGAAACTTGCACTGATGAATAGAAACTCAAAAAGTATTTAAATATTCACAAAATACACTCAATAATCTAGAGAGAGAAAGAGAGAAAACTTATTTATGGTGTGATTTTTAATTCTAACTTCGCCCTCTATTTATAGGAAAATGTTAGCAGACTTGACATGCAACCTGCTACAATTCCCACCCACCACATTTAAAATAAATTCTGCACATTTCTTCACTAACCACAAGTGGGGCCCACTCAATTCTAGATTTTTCCACCAAAATCATTTATAAACCTAATTTCTGAATCAGCCACCTCTTAAAATTCATAAAAAATCATACGTTCATTTTTAACGGTTCAAAATTTGTGGACATATACTCAATTTATATATGTATAACATATCCAAAAATTACAACGATCCAACGGTCGGATTAAAAATTATAACTCACACAATATATCTCAAAAACACTAGCTTAATTTTTAATACCTTCATTTCGACAAAAATACTGATAAAACACCTCAACATTAACTCCTTCATTTTTAACCACAATAAATATATCCAACATTTATATCCACATAAAATAATTATTTCCTTATCATATGAATCAAAAAGTAATTATTCACAAATAATATTACAGAATCACATTTATGACAACCAGGTCGTTCCTAGGAAAGAGGGGCTTTCTAATAAGAATTTCTCCTTATTGGCGCACAATTAGGTGACCAAACCTCTCCTTGACAGAACTTTCTAGACATTGCCAATAATGCTATCTAATAATATTATTCAAATAATATGAATTATTGATCTAATAATAGGAAATACTGTGCAGTGACAATTATTAAAACAACAATAATATAAAATATCAACGCAGCAATTATTGAATCAATAAAATAAAATATTGAACAGTAACTACTGTAACAATTATTGAGTAGTGCCTTCTTACGTAAGGATCAATAATTCATCAATACTGTGCATCCACGCGTATTACTGTATTTTAACCACCGGGTATTCCAACAGTGTTAATGGTAATAACTACGCCGTTATTTATAAAAACTCAAACTTGTCGTTTTCTTCATCCGACAGTTATCCTGTTATGGGGCCCACAAATGACTGCGCCGTCGCACGAATATTCCCCGACAACAAGAATATTCCATGGCCAAATGAATATTCCCCGACAACAATGATTATTTTATAACCACTTGCATATTTTGCAAAATTCGCACATTTCACCCATAACTGGAGAATTATATCAAATTAATACCTTATTATTCACAAATATAATTAGAGGAAATTCAATTTTATTTATAATAAGTTGGGGTCTTACAACCTCCCCTCCTTGTGAAATTTCGTCCTCGAAATTGACATACGTACCTGGTGCTTCGAAAAGGTGAGGATACCTCGCTTTCTTTTCTGATTCCAACTCCCAGGTCATTTCTTCAATAGCATGGTTTCTCCATAAAATCTTAACTTGTGGTATAACCTTGGTGGGTAGGACATGTTCTTTCCTATCCAAGATCTTAACAGGTACTTCTTCGTACGTTAAATCTTCGGCTATCTCGTCTGGTTCTAATGCAATAATATGGTTCGGGTCTTTCACATATTTACGAAGCATGGATATGTGAAAAACATTATGAACACGAGACATACTTGGAGGTAATGCGAGTCTATAGGCCACATTCCCTATTCAGTCAAGAATCTCAAATGGACCAACAAATCGTGGATTGAACTTTCCTCTATTCTAAAATCTTGTAACTCCCTTCCATGGTGCAACACGTAACAATACATGATCCTCAATATTAAATTCTACGTCTTTTCGATGAAGATCCGCATAACTCTTTTGTCGATCTTGTGCCATTTGTATACGTTGTCGAATCATTTGGATCATTTCTATAGTCATGCGTACTAATTCTGGTCCTAACAACGTTGCTTCTCCCACCTCGTCCCAGCATATTAGAGAACGACACTTTCGTCCATACAACGCCTCAAATGGAGCCATGCCTATACTTGCTTGATAACTGTTGTTGTAGGAGAATTCCACCAGTGGCAAGTACTTATCCCAACTTCCTTTAAAATCTAGGACACAAAGTCTTAATAGATCTTCAAGAGTGTGAATAGTCCTCTCTAATTGTCCGTCCGTTTGAGGATGGTATGCCGAACTGAATCATAAATCTGTGCCCATAGCTTTCTGCAAGCTAACCCAAAATTGTGAAGTGAATCTTGGGTCACGATCTGAAACTATAGATACTGGCATGCCATGCAATTTCACAATCTCATTCACGTACATGCGAGCAAGATGTTCAAAGGAATAAGTCTCACGTATCGGTAAGAAATGGGCAGACTTGGTTAATCTATCAACAATAACCCAAATCGCATCTATGCCTTGAGAAACTTTGGGAAGACCTGTACCGAAATCCATAGTAATGTGTTCCCACTTCCATTTCAGAATCTCAAGTGGTTGTAATGGACCCTTTGGCACTTGATGCTCCGCCTTTACACGTTGACAAGTTAAACACCTCGAGATAAACTTCGCGATCTCTCTCTTCATATTGTTCCACCAAAATGTATGTCGAATATCATGATACATTTTGGTACTCCCAGGATGGATTGCAAACGGGGTGTTGTGTGCCTCCATCATGATTCTATGTTTCAAGTCAGAATCGTTAGGAACACAAAGTCTGGAGTTGAATCTAAGTATTCCTTCTTCATCGATTCTCGCTTCTGGAATAGCTCCTTCTTGCACTTTCTTCTTCATACGTATCAACTCCAGGTCCGTAGCTTGAGCAGCTTTAACTTTATCGATTAAATTCAGTTCTACTCGTATATTCGCCATCATCATGTGGGTCTCTGGAGTCTTTAATTCTACCTCCATCCTTTACAAGTCATACAGAATGGGCCTTTGCATTAACAATATCACACTCGTACTCGCATATGATCTTCTACTCAATGCGTCAGCTACTACGTTCGCTTTTCTAGGATGATATTGAATAGTGTGATCGTAATCTTTCAATAGTTCAAGCCAACGTCGTTGCCGCATGTTGAGTTCTTTTTGGGTTAAGAAATATTTGAGGCTTTTATGGTCCGTATAAATCTCCACTTTCTCCCCATAAAAGTAGTGTCTCCAAATTTTCAATGCGAATACGACTGCTGCCAACTCTAGATCACGAGTAGGATAATTCCTCTCATATTATTTGAGTTGTTGTGAGGCATAGGCTATGACTTTCCCATGTTGCATGAGAACGCATCCTAACCATTTGCCTGAAGCATCGCTGTATATAACAAATCCATCCGTACCAGATGGTATTGCCAGAACAGGTGCTGAAATGAGTCTCCTCTTGAGCTCTTGGAAACTCTTCTCGCATTCCTCGATCTATACAAATTTTGTATCTTTCTGAGTCAACTGAGTTAACGGAGTAGCGATTCGAGAAAATCCTTCCACGAATCTCCGATAATAACCAGCTAAGCCCAGAAAGCTACACACTTTGGTCACCGACTTTGGTTGCTCCCAACTTTGTACTGCTTCAATCTTCGTCGGGTCGACAGATACTCCATGTTTTGACACCACGTGCCCAAGGAATGCTACTTCTTCAAGCCAGAACTCGCATTTCTTCATCTTGGCATAAAGTTTGTTTTCACGAAGCCTTTCAAGTATCAGCTTCAAATGGTGCTCATGATCTTCACGGCTTTTGGAATATATGAGAATGTCATCAATAAAGACAACAAAAAACTGATCCAAATATTCCTTGAATACACGGTTCATCATATCCATGAAAGCAGCAGGAGCATTAGTCAATCCAAAAGACATGACTAAGAATTCATAATGCCTGTACCGAGTTCTGAAGGCAGTCTTTGGAATATCCTCAGTTTTAATCTTCACCTGATGATATCCAGAACGAAGATCGATCTTTGAAAAGAATTGTGCTCCTTCCAACTGGTCGAACAGGTCATCAATGCGAGGTAGCAGATACCTATTCTTGATAGTGACATGGTTTAATTCTCGGTAGTCAATACAAAGTCGCATACTCCCGTCTTTCTTCTTTACGAATAAAACAGGAGCATCCCAAGGAGATGTACTAGGACAAATGAAACCTATGTCTAACAATTCCTGTAGTTAGACTTTTAACTCCTGAAGTTAATAGGAGCCATTTGATATAGGGTTTTAGAAATGGGTTTTGTACCCGGCTCAAGGTCAATAAAGAATTCAACATCACGTTCTGGGGGTAGACCGGGAAGTTCTTCAGGAAATACATCAGAAAATTCTTAAATAACAGAAATATTATTCAAATCTGACTTGTCTTTGTTCAAGTCTATGACATGGGCTGAGAAAGCGTGACATCTATTTTTCAATAAATGAATAGCTTTATGGTTTGATATGATAGTGACTGATTTTAGTGGTTTAGTTGTTTGAATTCGCATGATAGGTTGGTTAGGAATATAAAAACTAACAACCTTACGAAAACAATCAATTTTAGCATGATACGTGGTTAACCAATCAATCCCTAAAATCACATCAAAAGCAAGAATTTTCAACAAAATAAGGTCGGCAGGTAATGTGGTGGTACCGACTTGAATCAAACAAGATTTAAAGACAGTAGATGTAATAAAAGTTTCTCCTAACAGAATCTCAACAGATAAGTCAAGGTATAATTTCTCCGGAGTCAAGTTTAAACGTTGAGCACAAGAATGAGAAATAAAAGAATGGGTAGAACTGGTATCTAGTATGGTATAAACTTCGCAAGAGTTCAAGATTTGCTTACCCGTAATCACCTCGTTCGGGTTCCTCGCTTTTTGGCCGGTCATGACAAACGCTCTTCCAGGAACCGCTGATTTCGACTTATCCGGGACAGCCCTTGGAGTCACCATCCCCGTTGAACTTGGTTTTTCTATAGAACAATCCAGAGATATGTGGCCTTCATTTTCACAGTTGTAACATACCTTGGATTGTTGTGGACAGTTTGGGCTGATATGTCCCTCTTTCCCGCATTTGTAATATCTAACTGGCGGTCGTTCTCCTCCCCTAGAATTTGTTATTAGTGCTGGTGCTGCTGTTGATGTCTTCCCGTCATTGTTGAATCTCCTCTTTCTAAAATTTCCACTTGACTCACCTCTCCTATTATCATGGCCACGATAACCACCCGAGTGGTTACCGCCTTTGTTCATATTTTTCCCTCCTCGTTGGTTATCATCGCTCTGGTGACTGCTGTCACCGGTATGACCCTGGTTGTGGTCCCTCGGTTGAACATACTCATTATCTCACTCTAATAATTGAGCCCTGTTTACAACATCTGAATATAAAAAAAATTTATGAGATATAAGATATTGCCGAATCTCGAGTTTTAGACCTCTCAAAAACATCCTCGTCATTCGTTCCTCATTTTTGACCAAATGAGGTGCAAACCTAGATAACTCTGTAAACTTCGCCTCTTACTGGGACACCGTCATGTTGTTTTGTTCCAGTCTGATAAACTCCACCTTCTTCATATGACGAATACTTTTAGGAAAGTACTTGTCATTGAATAGTTTCTGAAATGTTTCCCAAGACATGCTGAGTGCGGCTGGCTGGGTACGCTTCACAGACTCCCACCAGTAGTCTGCCTCACCGCGGAACATAAAGGTGGCGAATGGAACCTTTTGTTCCTCCGTTCATCCCCAGACATCGAATATCTCGATAATTTGCTTGACCCACGTTTCCGCCATGATCGAATCCGGCTTTTCCTTAAATTCTGGTGGTCCCAACTCCTTGAACTACTTTGCTGTGATAAGCAGCGCATTGCTATCATTTCCACTCGTATTTTGTGCACGAGTCTCCCTCGTCTGGTTTTGCATGAACTGCAAAAAGCTCCTAAACATTCCATCATTCATCGTTTGCTCGTTAGTGTTGTTTCTAGGAGGAATATTGCCTTCCTGTTGCACGTTCTCCTGGTTTGTAACTAAAGGTTGTTCCACAGTCTCATACACTCCATTGTTAACGTTCTCAGCGACATTCTTAAATACTGCCATAAAACAAGGGTTAATTAAATAAATTAACATATCACATAATATCCCTATATTATGACTGACCAACAAATAAGCTTAGATAAGACATACTAGCGAAGGATTTACTCATCTCTCCCCTCCTAGTTCTATTCCCTGATCTCCGCCAGAGACCATATCCCTAAGCTCTGATACCAACTGTGACGCCCCCAAAATAGGTATACAACACCCATTCTGAGTCGCCAAATATATTGTACAGAAAGCAAACTACAACTTCAATAATACAATTGTCGTGCAAAATACGACAACACATACTGTGAGTTTAAATACAAATATTGTTTCTAGACAATATTCACACTCAAATAAGTCCTCATTACAATTATTCAATCACTATTTTACAGAAATAGTGAGGACTGTTAAATCATCTTTCTAGAACCATCACTCCGAACCCCGACTAGTTCCTGCTATGTTCTCACCTCCGAAGAAAAATGGAACAAAAAGGAAAAGGGTGAGCTCAACTAGCCCAGTAAAGAATATTATGACTAAGATAATATATAACAAATTATCGTTAGTCTTCAACAGGGAAAAATCTGATAAAATATAATAGCCAACAAGTTTTAGATCAACAACTGCAGCGGAAACAACAATCCATTAGAAGAGTCAAGTAGAGAATGAGTTCTACTATCTTCTAAGATTTAAAAGTCCATCATCAATATTTTATCCCTGTAACAACAATCAATATACATCTTTAATCAAATATTCATCTTTGCACTACCGGCCAAAGATATTTAGTAATATCCTCATTTAGGACTGAGGATGATGAAAAATATTTTAAAGAAAACGAATCCAATGAAATGGAGGGACAAATAGTAGGGATTCATATAACAGTTTATCCAAGATCAATAATACTTCATAAATACCAATTTTGAAGAAGATTTTAAAAATAAAGATCAAAACATGGATACAATCAAAGATAGTAACCATAATAGACAACTTGGACAAAAAGAAAAAAATTTCATTTTTCGGTGAATAGTGCCGTATACGTGAATAGTGCCGTATACGTGAATAGTAACCCCGACACAAAAAGTTCCAAATTTGATAAAAATTCAGATCAATACTTCGGCATAATGATATTGAAGAAATAATATCATATATGAAGAAAATAACATCTCTTACCTCAAAATATCAGTACTTCTGATCAAAATATCGGTATAAGGCTGAAAGAAACTTGCACTGATGAATAGAAACTCAAAAAGTATCTAAATATTCACAAAATACACTCAATAATCTAGAGAGAGAAAGAGAGAAAATTTGTTTCTGGTGTGATTTTGTAGCAGCCCCGGATTCGGTACACTAATTCTTTAACTAATTGCGGAAGATATAAACATAAATTGTTTATACATTACATTACACACTTACCCCCAAGATCGAGTAACCTTAACTTAAACACCATTCAGAAAAATATCTATTATACAACAATATTTATCAAAATAGATTATTACAAACAAGCAGCACTTTATATCCCAAGCTGAACTTGGCCTTAACATTTTTCCTGTATCCGAACACATTTGCCTTATCTGCAATGTTTTATCATGATATAGCAAGGGTGAGCATGAAAGTTGCCCAGCAAGTTTTATATACAACAAGTTAACGATATATCATGATTGAAGAGTATGAATAATTGGCTGGCTATAATTCAACAATATAATCGTGAACTAGCAGGAATAAACTTTTGACTGAACAAGTATTTTACGTGAACAAACATTTCTGAACCAACTGGTAATGAAGGTTATCAGCCTTTCATACCTGACTTATACATGCAAAATGTACAGAGAATAATTTTCATGACAATCAGAAATGATTAACCATAAACTTGAATAAACACTCTTATTAGAGTTAAGTACAAAGAAAACTTGCCTGAACCGTTGATTACCGCAACGCAATTTATAACGCTTTACCCGAAGACCTAATATTAATAATATAGATCTCCAATAATTAGAATAATATCATCACAGTATAATAATGCTATATTTATATCCACAGAATAACCTAAACACATTAGCACATAAGCCTATCAGTCTTTAACACACATAGGACTAGGTATCAAGTCAAACTATTGCAGTCTGAGTTGAATCCGACATAATTCTAACATCCCGACGGTCTAGTCGGACTTTTATCTAGTTTAAGTTCAATTAAACTCTGCTTAAATGCTTAACAATTATCACAGATAATTTCTTATCAGTCAAAACATTTTTTCTAGGCTCGTAATAATTTTCGGATAATTATTACCATTTATCAATATTTTTCAATCCTTAAAACCATATTTAAATGAATTAAATACAACATAATACCTTAATCATTAATATTTATTTAATATAAAATATTAATGAAAATCATTACATAATATTATAATATAATTATAATATATCAAAGTATTTTTAATACTTTAAAAATCATTTTTATATGATTTTCCAACACTTTAATCCATTATCTGATAATTAATATTAATATTAAAATATTAATATTTTCATGCCAAAATATTAAAAGTTATATTTTATAACTTAAAATATTTTTATAACACTTAAATAATTTTTATATAATTTATAAAGCATTAATTCCATTTTCCTTAATTTATTTAATATAGTTATTAAATAATCTATTTATCATTAATATTGATTATATTAATGAATTTCATCACAAAATCTGAAAAGTTATCAAAAATAACTTAAAATATTTTCTTTTATCATAAAAATAATTATTCATGATTTTTCATGAATTAAAACTATTTTTAAATCATTTATTTAATATTATAATTAAATAAATAAATACCATTTATATTCCAAAAATATTAAATATTTATGAAATATACTTAAAATAGTTAAAAACTATTTTTCAGACTTTAAAATAATTTTTCGGAATTTATTTTATATTTTTAATAATTAAAAACCATTTTTTTCTAATTTTTAATTAATTTTTCGAAAAATAAGAAGTAAACTGTCGCTAAAGGGCCCTATAGCGACGCTTTCTGTCGCTATAGGTGTTCTTGGTGTTCTTGGCCAATTACCAGAAATTCAAGTCAGTGACCAGGTGGGTAGGTTTGACCGGCTATAGATCTTGGATCATGAAGCATATGAGTTCGATTAGGTGTTCCAATTATAGTATTGATGCAATACTACAATCCTAAACAAACAACATGGATGTTATATATCAAAACAGAAAGATCTGGGCTTCCAAAAGTACTGACAGACGTGTTCTTCATTTTCTAGGTTACCTAGAAAATGAAGAACAGTCAAGGTACCTCCTTTGCATCCATATAGCTTCGATTCTAAGATTTGTTTGTGT
Source organism: Panax japonicus (assembly GCA_020205505.1). NCBI lineage: Eukaryota > Viridiplantae > Streptophyta > Magnoliopsida > Apiales > Araliaceae > Panax > Panax japonicus. Next base: position 46,152,150 of record CM035094.1, read on the forward strand.
GATATAAAGGCTCAAGTGTGTAATATGTTTGTCAGTGTAGTTTTCTATAACAACCGATCAACATAAAAACAAAATTTCAATGAGATCTAGACGGTTAAATTTCTGACGGAAGTCATGTTCTTGAACAATCTGGGTTTTCCAGATTGTTCATCCGGCTGGTGGTCAACGGTCGTTTGACTGGCTACAACTTTGAGTCTACGCAAGATCTGGTTAATCTAATGGTTTAAGTATGTAGAATACATGTCCGACTACAACATACAACCAACAACATGACATAAACAATAACAGACCGTGAGATATAGCGCCTGAAAAACCATGTCAAACAACATAGAGATTTCTGGGTTACCCAGAATTCATATTTTGTGAAAGGTCAACGATGTTTGACCGCTTGTAACTTTCGATCTAGACATGATATGAGGTTGATTCAAGTCTCAGATTAAAGAACATATACCAGAGAACAGATCTATAACATCAAATACTCCAAACATCAAACGCACAGAGATTTAAGAGCCCTGACATATGACTGTCAGACCAAAATTTTTCAGATTTCCAGATTTTCTAAATTTCTAGATTCGAGCATCTAGGTGTCATGGATCCATGATCCAACAACCCAGATCTCTAATTGACACCTTATAACACATATTTAACCAACAAACAACAACATTAAACATCAAAATCATAAATTTCAAAATTTAGGGTTTATACCTCCTTTGAGCTTTGATTTTGATTTCTGATCTATGGATTCTGTTCTTGGCTTGCTATAACTTGATCATGGTTTTGTTTCTTACACTTTCTCACTCTAACTCCCGAAATTCTAGAGAGAGAGGGTCTTGGATAAAAATGAAATGTCAAGTGGCTTTCTCTCTCTTTAAACAATATATTAGGATATATACAATGTATGATCTGCTGATTTTGCTGCTGGGATGTTAGATATAAGTCACATGCTATGTCTTAGGGTTAGGGCTAGGGTTGTTCACCAACCAAGGATTTAGCAAGATTTGCAAGTAACTTAAAATAATACACAAAAGGGGCATTTTTGTCTTTTCCATTTATTTCTAGGATTTTTATGAGTTGCAAACCCTTAGGGTTTAGGTTTTGAGCAATCTAGGGTTTAGGATTTAGCATTTTAGGGTTTAGGTTTTAACCCTTAATTTTGCAAATTTAATTTCTACAATTTCCAATTTAGATTTTCAAAATAGAAAATTAACAATTCTAACTTATAATTAGAGTTTTCTAATTATAAAAAAAAAATTCTTAATCATAAATTGATTCTTGCTAATTAGGATTAGCATTTCCTAATTACAATCGTTAATAAAGCAATTAGGGTCAAAATGGTCATTAGGGTTCAAAACCCTTGAATTAGGGTTTCTAAAATTAATTTTCTAATTTAGAAATTAAATATTCATAATTAGATTAGAGTTTTCTAATTACTCATAAATTAAAATAATTAGGATTAGGATTTCCTAATTAACATTGCCCATTTTAGCAATTAAATCCACAATGGAGCATTAAGGTTTCTGACGGAACAATTTGGGTTCCAACAATTTAAAATTAGGGTTTGCTAATTAATTAAGCGTTACCCTAAATAATATTTAATTAATACCACATAAGCATTATAATTATCCTTTCTATTTCCAGATTAGGGCTTCATTTTATCAGAATCTGAAATTAGGGTTTTCAGATCTGGTATTAGGGTTTTCAAATAATCAATTAAGATTTTAGATAATTCATTAGGGTTTTCCCTAATTAATTTAATATTAATGACGTTTAACCTTATACATAACATTGCATTCCCAATCTAGGGTTTTCAATATCTGAATTAGGATTTCGTACTCCCGAAACTGAAACTAGGGTTTCCAGAACCGATTTTTAAGGGTTTCTTATCAGACGTTAGGGTTTTTTAATAGAACAGTAAATTTCTTAATATATACCTAAGGTTTATCATAGATGTAATTTATCTGGTCAACCCATGACCCTTAACCACATTCTGAACACATACTTAACCATAAACACAGAACATAATCACATAAATCCTTAATCCTGAATAATTCACCTATATCCTTCACAGAAATTTTGAAACCCTCAATATTCCTTCCCAATAACATCATATGCATACACTAATTTTCTGTCTAGATCTATTATTTGATCTTAATTCAATCATTTATGATTTTAATAAATTACCCAAATTCTCGGGTTATCACATTCACCCTTCCTTATAAGAATTTCGTCCCCGAAATTCACCTTACACCTTACACCATGCACCATACACCTTACACCATGCACCATACACCTTTCGTACATATCACATGTTATCCAATACACCACTCACAAGAGTAAAAGTTTTGAAATTGTGATGAGGGGTCATATAGACCATGAACACATTTGGTTTTAACGGTAGTGATCATACCGCAAAACAATACATTACTTGGTTTGTTTACAATCCCAAAGAAGGTAAACTACCGTTGCTAGTACTTTAGGTGATTAGCCTATCGTACTCGTACGTCATGCATAACGTACTTGTAAGACCCCGAATTTTATGAAATAAAAGTATTCAATTTTTCTTATTATTACAATTCAGTAAATGGTTAAATTGATAGAAGGTTAAAGTTAAGGGTGACATATGAATTTTTTTTTCAAAATAAGCAAGTGGTTATAAAATACTCATTGTTGTCGGGGAATATTCTTTTGATCGTAGAATATTCTTTCTGTCGGGGAATATATTCGTACGACGGCGCAACCTTTTGTGGGCCCCGTAACAGAATAACTGTCGGATGAAGAAAACGACAAATTAAAGTTTTTAAAAATAACGGCGTAGTTGTTACCGTTAATACTGTTAAAATAATCGGTGGTTAAAACACAGTAGCACACGGTATTGTACCAATTATTGATTCTTACGAAGGCACTACTCAATAATGGTTACAGTAATTACTGTTCAGTATTTTATTTTATTGATTCCATAATTGTTGCGTTGATATTTTATATTGCTGTTGTTGTCACTACACAGTATTTTTCATTATCGAAGCAATAATTCATATTATCTGAATAACATTATTAGATAACATTATTGGCAATGTCTAGAAAGTTCTGTCTAAGGAGAGGTTTGGTCACCTAATTGCGCGCCAGTAAGGAGAAATCTTTATTGGAAAGCCCCCTCTATCCTGGGAACGGCCTGGTTGTCAGTATTGTGATTCTGTAATATTATTTGTGAATAATTATTTATTGATTTATATGATAAGAACAATACTGATTTTATGTGGATATAGATGGAGAAAATTTTTAATGTGACAATTGTTGAAAATTAATATTTTATCTTTTTCTGATAAAATAATTTATTTAAATATATTATTATATTTTTAATAATATAATAATGGTAATATTTTTACAATAAATGTGGGATATATGAGTTTATGAGGAGAAAGAGTATTTTTGTTGCAATAAATATTAAAAACAGATTTTGTGTGTCGGTAGACCTATTTCTTGACTGAAAATTTGATTATAGCCTGTAAAATCGCCCGTTTGTGGATTTCGGTCAATTTCTGTTTGGAATTTGAAAAAACTTCCTTCTGTAAAGTTGTAGATAATGGAATTTTCTATAAAAACTCGCGAGATTCGAATTTTCTGGCAAAAGGACTATTTATTATGAATTATTGAAGTTCTGAAGTTCCGAAATAATTGATTTTTGGAAGTTTTACTTGTTTTAATTAACAAAAATGTTTTTCTTACTTTTTTCTAGAAGGTTAGCATGTGTGAATTGCTAAAATTCAGATTTCATAGAGTACGTATAATATTTTTATAAATATTATTAATTTATTAAATTTTCTGCTTTGGTGTTCTAAGTAATTTTCCCATAAATAGGGTGCTTAGGTTAGAATTGAAAATCACACCAGAAACTGAAGTTTTCTCTCTCTATATTATCGAGCGTATTCTTGTGAGTATTTTGAGTATACTTTGAGTATTGCTATACGGTGCAAGTTCGTTCAGTGTTATTCCAGTCAGAGTTACTGTCTTTCGAGGTAAGGGATAGTAAGTGATTTTAAGGGATTGTAAGGGAGGTTATTTTCTTCTAAAATGATATTATTTCTTCAATATCATTATGCCAGAATGTTGGTTGGAAATTTTTATCAAATTTGGAACTTTTTCATGTCGGGGTTACTATTCATGAGTTAGTATTCACGAGTTACTATTCATGAGTACTATTCACGAAGCGTGAAGATGTTTTTTGTAAAATTTCTATCTTTTGGTGTCGGAGTTACTATTCACGTATACGACACTATTCACGAATACGACACTATTCATAGAAAAATGAAAATTTTCCCTTTTCGTCTAAAATATCTATTGTGGATACTAGCTTTGATTGTATCCATGTTTTGATCATTCTTGAATTTTACACCACTATGATTATTTTTGAGGTATTTTTGGACATTGATAAAATAAAGTATGAATCCTTAATCCTTAATCCTTGTCATTTTGTTTCACTGGATTCGTTTCTTTAAAAATATTTTTTCATCATCCTCAGTCCTAAATGATGATATAATTGAATATCTTTGGCTTGTAGTGCAAAGATGAATGATTTCTGATGAATATCTTTGGTCGTAGTGCAAAGATGAACAGGTGTTTAGATGAACATGACCAACTGATGAATATCTTTGGCCTGTAGTGCAAAGATGACTTGTTGATGAATATCTTTGGCCTGTAGTGTAAAGATGACTTATTGATGTATATCTTTGGCCGTAGTGCAAAGATGAATTTATTAGTATGATTATGAACATGAACTGTGATTTGGTATAACCATGATCTTTGATGTTACAGGTGATAAAAATTATCTTTGTCCTGGATGAGAAAAGGAATTTAGAACAACAATTACGATTATGAGTTATACATGTGATTGTGGACAGGAATTGTTGATTGATGTTATAGGGATAAAACATTGTTGGTAGACTTTTAACATGGAGAAGATAATAGACTTTATAGTCTATTTGACTCTTCTAATGGATTGCTCGTTCCACTGCAACTATGGTTGAAATTTTTTATCATATACCATATGTTCTAAATCTCTAATTTATTACTGTTGAAGGCTATTGATAATTTATTTATCTTTAGTCATGACATTCTTTACTGAGCTAGTTGTGCTCACCCTTTTGCTTCATAATTCATTTCAGGTAATACGAGTTTAGCTGGGTCAAGCGGGGAATAACAGGGGAATAGAACGGTGGTCATCATTTAGTAGTTATATTTGGCGAATCAACTAAGGTGAAGCGAACCCAACGTTGGAAGGGTGTTTTGCCACTGTCATACAAGATGTCTAATGACATACCACCTCATGTCATCATAAGACATGGATGTGTTCATCCACTTGCTGAGTATGTCTACCAGCACTATCTATATGATCTTGGAATCTATTTGAAATATAACTCTCAATTAGAGACAGTTGACATAATGATATGTCAGGAGAAGACTTGCCATTGGGAAGAATATGATAGTAATCTTCTTGTTTTTCTTTGGGGTCTATTGGGTCAACCAAGGATAATTCTGTGGCCATATAATATCTATAATTACCTAGACGCATGGCCTCCCATGTACGAAGGTTTCCTTCAGCACTTCCCAAATATTCTAATTTCTAAAACAGTTTTCGACTATACCTTTATGTAAGGTGTCATTATGAGGTGTTGTCCACGGTTGGGACATGAGTCACAGTTGATATATATTTGTATACAAACTCACAACATATGTGTTGTTGTATTTTGCACGACAAGTGTTGTAATAAAGTTGTAGTTGTTTTCTGTACCATGTATTTGGCGACTCAGAATGGGTTGGATGGAATGGACCTATTTTGGGGGTGTCACAGTTTGTATCAGAGCTTAGGGATATGATCTCTGGCGGAGATCGGGGAATAGAACTAGGAGGGGAGTGACGAGTAAATCCTTCGCTAGTATGTCCTACCTAAGCTTAATTATTGGTCGGTCATAATATACGGATATTATGTGATATGTTAATTTGCTTAATTAACCCTTGTTTTATGGCAGTATTTGAGAATGGCAGCTGAGAATGCTAACAATGGAGTGAATGAGACTGTGGGGATACCTCTAATCACTAACCATGATAATGTGATGTCAGCAGAAGAAAGAATTAGAGATATCCATGTGGTGAGTGAAGAATTGATAGTTGCACCCGAGATAGTCGCAGAGGTAACAGCTAAGAGTGAGGCAGAAGAGGAAGAAGAGGTACCTGAGGAGAGTTTATTAGAGGTATTATATGATCAAAATGTAGAATTTCAAAATTGTATTCATGAGTTAGAAGAGAAGGCTGAAGAACGACAGGCGGTCGTGGAGCAAAAGGATGCAATAATTCAAGCTTGTGTTACCCGATATGTATTGCTTGAACAGAAGTATTCTTTGGCAGAGTGTAAGATGATAAAGATGGAATCTGAGCTGAAAGAAGAAAAAACTAAACGAGTAAGAATGAGTGATGCATGGGTAAAAGCAACACGACACGTGGATATTGTGGAAAGAGATGTCCGATCTAAGAAGGCTAAAATAGATGATATGAATTTCTCTTTTTGGAAAGCAATTGGGAGAACTCAACATCGAGTTTTGAATTACCCTGTACAGAGCGGTCACCCTGAATTTGATATGGATCGAAGATTGATGATTCAGATCATGAATTAGGAGTACGAAGAGGCAGTTGAGGGAGGAATATGCCCTATAGAAAAGTATATTCCAATAGTAGTGATGATTCCAAATGCTGCCCCAGACAAGTCAAAGCCGAGTAGTTCAAGGGATAGCGGTTGTCATGACTTCCCAACAAATGAGGAACGCAAATGAAGTTATCACGGGAGATGAGCAAATGGAGAAATCATAATGACCCGGGAAATAGAATCTGAAATGAAAGAAAGGTATTCTCAACTTTTCGAAATACCAGGTACGTAAATTTCGAGGACGAAATTTCATAAGGAGGGGAGATTGTAAGACCCCGAATTTTATGAAATAAAAGTATTCAATTTTTCTTATTATTACAATTCAGTAAATGGTTAAATTGATAGAAGGTTAAAGTTAAGGGTGACATATGAATTTTTTTTTATCAAAATAAGCAAGAGGTTATAAAATACTCAATGTTGTCGGGGAATATTCGTTTGGTCGTAGAATATTCTTTCTGTCGAGGAATATTCGTACGACGGCGCAGCCTTTTGTGGGCCCCGTAACAGAATAACTGTCGGATGAAGAAAACGACAAATTAAAGTTTTTAAAAATAATGGCGTAGTTGTTACCATTAATACTGTTAAAATACTCGGTGGTTAAAACACAGTAGCACACGGTATTGTACTAATTATTGATTCTTACGAAGGCACTACTCAATAATGGTTACAGTAATTACTGTTCAGTATTTTATTTTATTGATTCAATAATTGTTGCGTTGATATTTTATAGTCTATTTGACTCTTCTAATGGATTGATCGTTCCGCTGCAACTATGGTTGAAATTTTTTATCATATACCATATGTTCTAAATCTCTGATTTATTACTGTTGAAGGCTATTGATAATTTATTTATCTTTAGTCATGACATTCTTTACTGAGCTAGTTGTGCTCACCCTTTTGCTTCACAATTCCTTCCAGGTAATACGAGTGTAGCTGGGTCGAGCGGGGAATAACAGGGGAATAGAACGGTGGTCATCATTTAGTAGTTATATTTGGGGAATCAACTAGGGTGAAGCGAACCCAACGTTGGAAGGGTGTTTTGCCACTGTCATACAAGATGTCTAATGACATACCACCTCATGTCATCATAAGACATGGATGTGCTCATCCACTTGCTGAGTATGTCTACCACCACTATCTATATGATCTTGGAGTCTATTTGAAATATAACTCTCAATTAGAGACAGTTGACATAATGATATGTCAGGAGAAGACTTGCCATTGGGAAGAATATGATAGTAATCTTCTTGTTTTTCTTTGGGGTCTATTGGGTCAACCAAGGATAATTTTGTGGCCATATGATATCTATAATAACCTAGACGCATGGCCTCCCATATACGAAGGTTTCTTTGAGCACTTCCCAAAGATTCTAATTTCTAAAACAGTTTTCGACTATACCTTTATGTAAGGTGTCATTATGAAGTGCTGTCCACGGTTGGGACATGAGTCACAGTTGATATATATTTGTATACAAACTCACAGCATATGTGTTGTTGTATTTTGCACGACAATTGTTGTAATAAAGTTGTAGTTGTTTTCTGTACCATGTATTTGGCGACTCAGAATGGGTTGGATGGAATGGACCTATTTTGGGGGTGTCACAGTATTAATCATTTTTAGCGAATATTTACGCTACTAGATTGGATTATTTATCCAAACATTATCGTTCACCTCAGTCCTATCATAGGATTCCGCACCAAAACAATTTGGTTTTGGAAATTCTTTCAATGAACACTTGGAGTTTTTATAACATTAGTCTAGCTGAATCAAATAGCATAGACTCATATCAATACTTCAATTCAATCAAATTATTTAGGTGTAGCCAAACTCCGTTGGCAAATTAAATTTTTTGAAAACATTTTTTTTGAGAATGATGTCATGATGCCACACTGTATTTACAGTCCGTTGAGGATTCCGTTATTTGGTGATTTTATCATACTACATCATACCATAGTGGAACAATGACTTTAGGTCAAACTCACACTAAGTAATAATGCAGTGATGACTCCATCATTTTTATCATCTCTGCATCAGGTTACATGGTACATAAGTGATAAATAAAAACAATTTTTGATATTTCAAAATATTTGCGTCTAGCCAAAATAAGTAGCATAGACTGTACTTTAAACCATTTCAAAAATGATAACGAGTCTACACATTTTTTTTAAAAGGCACATAGTGCGTATTTAGCTTGATGTCAAAAATTTCGAAATTTAGCATAGCTAGGAGTTTAGGAAAACCTAAGTCTCCACTAATGATCATTTGCTTAATAATCTATCTTTTCCTATAATCCTTAACACTCCATTCACACACAACTATACCCAATTCATAAAACCACACTTATGAGTTCATAACCTGGCCACAATTATATGAGTTTACGAACTTACCCTAGTCTGACCTTTGGCGTCCGTTCGTTGAGGGGCTCATAAACATTTCATATAACTATGAGTCAGGAATGTCACATAAGTATGAGTTCTAAGAACTCGTACTTAATCCTATATTCTCTACCTATGACCTATTTATCTATATATAATAACTAGCGTGACACAACATTTCAATTATTACCAATGCCACCAACCAAGTAGTTTTTACACCAAGTACAATTCCCCGCCCATACAAGGAATCATAGCACTCAGTTGCTGACACGAGTCCTCATTGAAATCCCCACCTAATCTTAACCCCATTTTTCAATACGAATTCAATTCGTATTCATAATCCATAACTCTTTTATGAGTTTTCATAGTACCATTTCATAGTACAACTTTCACACAGCATCTTGCTGTAAACTTTTCAATCATAAGATTGATTCATTTCCCATATCATAACCTTTATCAGATCACGGGGTGATCTTATCGTATATATTACGATTCAATTCCATGCACTATGATCGTTTTGTTTTACGATCTCCTATTCACCGTTACTGTTCAACTTTATTATCAGAGTTAGGGAACTCTGTGTCTTACACTCGCCGAGATTCGTCTTTGAATCTTACCGACCAACTAACTCTATTTGAGTTAGTCTTATCCTAATCACTGCAGTTATTGGTCTCAGGTATTCCTACCTAAGCTTCATAACCAACAGCTTTGATACCAACTGTAGCAGCCCCGGATTTGGTACACTAATTCTTTCACTAATTGCGGAAGATATAAACATAAATTATTTATACATTACATTACACACTTATCCCCAAGGTCGAGTAACCTTAACTTAAAAACCATTCATAAAAATATCTATTATACAACAATATTTATCAAAATAGATTATTACAAACAAGCCGCACTTTATATCCCAAGCTGAACTTGGCCTTAACCTTTTCCCTGTATCCGAACACATTCGCCTTATCTGCAATGTTTTATCATGATATAGCAAGGGTGAGCATGAAAGTTGCCCAGCAAGTTTTATATACAACAAGTTAACGATATATCATGATTGAAGAGTATGAATAATTGGCTGGCTATAATTCAACAATATAATTGTGAACTAGCAGGAATAAACTTTTGACTGAACAAGTATTTTACGTGAACAAACATTTCTGAGCCAACTGGTAATGAAGATGATCAGCCTTTAATACCTGACTTATACATGCAAAATGTACAGAGAACAATTTTCATGGCAATCAGCAATGATTAACCATAAGCTTGAATAAACACTCTTATTAGAGTTAAGTACAAAGAAAACTTGCCTGAACCGTTGATTACTGCAACGCAATTTATAACGCTTTACCCGAAGACCTAATAAACATTCTTATTAGAGTTAAGTACAGTCAAGGTACCTCCTTTGCATCCATATAGCTTCGATTCTAAGATTTGTTTGTGTGATATAAAGGCTCAAGTGTGTAATATGTTTGTCAGTGTAGTTTTCTATAACAACCGATCAACATAAAAACAAAATTTCAATGAGATCTAGACGGTCAAATTTCTGACGGAAGTCATGTTCTTGAACAATCTGGGTTTTCCAGATTGTTCATCCGGCTGGTGGTCAACGGTCGTTTGACTGGCTACAACTTTGAGTCTACGCAAGATCTGGTTAATCTAATGGTTTAAGTATGTAGAATACATGTCCGACTACAACATACAACCAACAACATGACATAAACAATAACAGACCGTGAGATCTAGCACCTGAAAAACCATGTCAGACAACCATGTTTGACCGCTTGTAACTTTCGATCTAGACATGATATGAGGTTGATTCAAGTCTCAGATTAAAGAACATATACCAGAGAACAGATCTATAACATCAAATACTCCAAACATCAAACGCACAGAGATTTAAGAGCCCTGACATATGACTGTCAGACCAAAATTTTCCAAATTTCCAGATTTTCTAAATTTCTAGATTCGAGCATCTAGGTGTTATGGATCCATGATCCAACAACCCAGATCTCTAATTGACACCTTATAACACATATTTAACCAACAAACAACAACATTAAACATCAAAATCATAAATTTCGAAATTTAGGGTTTATACCTCATTTGAGCTTTGATTTTGATTTTTGATCTATGGATTCTGTTCTTGGCTTGCTATAACTTGATCATGGTTTTGTTTCTTACACTTTCTCACTCTAACTCCCGAAATTCTAGAGAGAGAGGGTCTTGCATAAAAATGAAATGTCAAGTGGCTTTCTCTCTCTTTAAACAATATATTAGGATATATACAATGTATGATCTGCTGATTTTGCTGCTGGGATGTTAGATATAAGTCACATGCTATGTCTTAGGGTTAGGGCTAGGGTTGTTCACCAACCAAGGATTTAGCAAGATTTGCAAGTAACTTAAAATAATACACAAAAGGGGCATTTTTGTCTTTTCCATTTATTTCTAGGATTTTCATGAGTTGCAAACCCTTAGGGTTTAGGTTTTGAGCAATCTAGGGTTTAGGATTTAGCATTTTAGGGTTTAGGTTTTAACACTTAATTTTGCAAATTTAATTTCTACAATTTCCAATTTAGATTTTCAAAAAAGAAAATTAACAATTCTAACTTATAATTAGAATTTTCTAATTATAAAAAAAATTCTTAATCATAAATTCATTCTTGCTAATTAGGATTAGCATTTCCTAATTACAATCGTTAATAAAGTAATTAGGGTCAAAATGGTCATTAGGGTTCAAAACCCTTGAATTAGGGTTTCTAAAATTAATTTTTTAATTTAGAAATTAAATATTCGTAATTAGATTAGAGTTTTCTAATTACTCATAAATTAAAATAATTAGGATTAGGGTTTCCTAATTAACATTGCCCATTTTAGCAATTAAATCCACAATGGAGCATTAGGGTTTCTGACGGAACAATTTGGGTTCCAAAAATTGAAAATTAGGGTTTGTTAATTAATTAAGCATTACCCTAAATAATATTTAATTAATACCACATAAGCATTATAATTATCCTTTTTATTCCCAGATTAGGGCTTCATTTTATCAGAATCTAAAATTAGGGTTTTCAGATCTGATATTAGGGTTTTCAAATAATCAATTAAGATTTTAGATAATTCATTAGGGTTTTCCCTAATTAATTTAATATTAATGACGTTTAACCTTATACATAACATTGCATTCCCAATCTAGGGTTTTCAATATCCGAATTAGGATTTCGTACTCCCGGAACTGAAACTAGGGTTTCCAGAACCGATTTTTAAAGGTTTCTTATCAGACGTTAGGGATTTTTAACAGAACGTTAAAGTTCTTAATATATACCTAGGGTTTATCATAGATGTAATTTATCTGGTCAACCCATGATCCTTAACCACATTCTGAACACATACTTAACCATAAACACAGAACATAATCACATAAATCCTTAATCTTGAATAATTCACCTATATCGAAGAAATTTTGAAACCCTCAAAATTCCTTCCCAATAACATAATACGCATACACTTATTTTCTGTCTAGGTCTATTATTTGACCTTAAATCAATCATTTAAGATTTTAATAAATTGCCCAAATTCTCGGGTTATCACAGATTTTTAATTCTAACTTAGCCCTCTATTTATAGGAAAATGTTAGCAGACTTGACCTGCAACCTGATGGCTTTACCTGCTACTATTCCCACCCACCACATTTGAAATAAATTCAACACATTTCTTCACCAACCACAAGTGGGGCCACTCAATTCAAGATTTTTCCACCAAAATCATTTATAAACTTAATTTCTGAATCAGTCACCTCTTAAAATTCATAAAAGATCATACGTTCATTTTTAACGGTTCAAAATTTATGGACATATACTCAACTTATATATGTATAACATATCCAAAAATTACAACGATCCAACGGTCGGATTAAAAATTATAACTCACACAATATATCTCAAAAACACTAGCTTAATTTTTAATACATTCATTTCGACAAAAATACTGATAAAACACCTCAACATTAACTCCTTCATTTTTAACCACAATAAATATTTCCAACATTTATATCCACATAAAATAATTATATCCTTATCATATGAATCAAAAATTAATTATTCACAAATAATATTACAAAATCACATTTATGACAACCAGGTCGTTCCCAGGAAAGATGGGCTTTCCAATAAGAATTTCTCCTTATTGGCACGCAATTAGGTGACCAAACCTCTCCTTGACAGAACTTTCTAGACATTGCCAATAATTCTATCTAATAATATTATTCAAATAATATGAATTATTGATTTGATAATGGGAAATATCGTGCAGTGACAATTATTGAAACAACAATAATATAAAATATCAACGCAGCAATTATTGAATCAATAAAATAAAATATTGAACAGTAACTACTGTAACAATTATTTAGTAGTGCCTTCTTACGTAAGGATCAATAATTCATCAATACTGTGCATCCACGCGTATTACTGTATTTTAACCACCGGGTATTCTAACAATGTTAACGGTAACAACTACGCCGTTATTTATAAAAACTCAAACTTGTCATTTTCTTCATCCGACAGTTATTTTGTTATGGGACCCACAAATGACTGCGCCGTCGTACGAATATTCCCCGACAACAAGAATATTACACGACCAAACGAATATTCCCCGACAACAATGATTATTTTATAACCACTTGCATATTTTGCAAAATTTGCACATTTTACCCATATCCAGAGAATTATATCAAATTAATACCTTATTATTCACAAATATAATTAGAGGAAATTCGATTTTATTTATAATAAGTTTGGGTCTTACAATCCATATCCATAATCATACCAAAAATTGTTCATCAATGCACTACGGGCCAATGAGGACTTTTTCCACATCATTTGTAACATTACGGTCATGATTATACCGAATAATCCCTGGTCATAATCATACCAAGTCCATCTATGCACCACAGGCCACAGATGACTTTCAACATATTATAAACATGAGGATGATGACAATATTATAAGCATTCACTACTACAAAACAGTAAATAGACAACGCGAAAAAAACGTTGTGGTTTCAGTCAGAAAAACGTCGTGGTTAAGGGTGTTGTCTATTTGACACCCTTACACAACGTTTTTAAAACGTTGTAATTAAGCACAATACACAACGTTTTTAGGGAAAAAACGTTGTAGGTTCGTTTTTCAAAAATCAACATATGGATAAAAACGTTGTAGAATATATGATTCCACAACGTTTTTTGAATAAAAATGTTGTTGAAGGTATGATTCCAAAACGTTTTTAAAATGTTGTAGATTAAAAAGAAAAAAGAAAAAAAATGTTGTGATTCTACTACAATACCAATGCACCTGTAATATGCTAATGCCATGATATATAGCTAAAAGGTCTAAATTCTCAATTAAATTTAAAATCAAAATATATCAACCATTCAAAATACATCCCAATAAATACCATTCATTTACAGTTTCACATTACTACATCCACAAAATATTACATTGTATTTTATCAGTTATATTGCCTGATTAAAGTAAAATGGACATGTACTATGAAACAAAAAAGGAATTGGAGCTTTTACGTTACAGCATGACCAACTGTGATCAATGACATCAAGAATCTATGTTTTACTAGAAAATCAATTCAACCAAGTGGTTTGTTATATCATACACAATAATTGCAGCTGCAGCTCCTCTATAGTATATTGGAGCTAAGCTATGATATCTCTCTTGACCAGCAGTATCCCATATTTCAAATTTTACAGTTGCATCATTTACAGCCACTGTCAAGCACTCGCTGTTTAACAATCCTCTTTTCTGTTTCCTCGTCATCAGATGACAAGAAAGCATATAACCCCCTGCCCTGTCATCTTTGTTATTGTTATCTCCTGAGAAAGGAAGCACAATCAGAAAATTGAGCAAAAAGAACAAACTAGTAACCTCAAGTTCGCTAGCCAGATTAGTGTGTTTGCTTCTAAGAGCTTCCATTATATCCTTTGCAGCATCAAAAGCACTAGCAGCAGAACAAACTTTGTCCAGCGCACCTGTACGCCTTAAAGCATTCTGGCCACCATCACTAACAGTTGAAGAACTCTGTTGCAAAGGTTGGTCATTCCCACTACCTTCAACAACTGAAGACCTTTCAGATTCTTGCACCTGAGAGTTTACCCCATCATGTGACCCAAGAGCACCACTTGATTGACTTCTTTGGTGAACCTGATTGTCAGAGGCTAATGAACCCCCGCCATTACTTGCTACTCTTGCATTTCCATCAGCCAATCCAATAGTACCAGAACCTGGTATAGAAGCATTTTGTTGCATTATTTGTTGAGCCATTGCCATTCGACCAAATTCAGATTTATTTGCAACAATTCAATATATAGAAACTTTAATTTTGCAGTTTGACAGTGTCTGTAGCATTGAAACACATAATAATGCATCTGAAACTCAATTAACCAATTACCAAAGATAGAAGATACAAGTAAGATAAACTAGATAGCAATAGTGGGTAATCACAACAAGCCCAAAGATTTAAGTACTTAATAGTATCTGAAAGACCAGGTAGAAACTTTTGCTGCTGAGATTTAAGTACTTAAAGTGTATCAAGATTGATAATTCTCCCCAACTCAACAGGTATGCCTCCCTTAAATTCATTAGAAGAAAATGCAACAGTTTATAAGAATTGCAGCTCATAATTCGAGTAAAACTTAAACAAAGTAGGTTGGAGCCATCAGGAAGTCAAACAAGTCCCAAACAAAGTAAAGAAAACTCAAAAGAAACAGCAAGTTGCAATAACATACACAACAAAAATTAAGCTTACAGTTTCAGCCTGGGCTTGCATTGCCTTAAACTCTGCTGCTTATATCATTAGTTAGTTTGGTTAGAACCAAATAAAATTCAATCAACATAATTTCTACTTAAAACCCATAATTACCCCAAATGAATCAAAAAGCACAATCTAAACAGAAAGATTGGGAAAGAAGAAGTTGGAGGAGTGCAAGGAGACATGAACTTACATCATTCAGCTGAGCAGATGCACTTAGAACTTCATACTGGTTACGGTTAGATGCCTGCAGAAGAAAGGTAAGCAATTTGCAGGAGTATCAAAATAAAAATAAAAATACAAAAACCTTTCATTGACATCAACTCACCACAAAACCCGTTGTGGGAACCTTCATCCTAAAATTTCAAAAAGCTCTCATACATCAGGCACTCACAAGAATGCCCTAATTCCTGAACAAAGGATTAACCTCTAATCGGGAATAAAATACAATAAAATAGACAAATCTCAGCCCAAAGAGAAGCTTAATTCTGACTACATAAAAGCTAAAAGCATAAAGAACTGAAGAACTTTACCTCATCATCTCCATTTGGTTTCCTCTGAAAGCGATTGATATTCAAAACCTAAACCCGTAAAATAAAATCAATTAAACCCATCAAATTACATAAATTGAAAAATCAAGTAGGGCTTTGACTGAGATCGATGATGATGTACCTGGATTTGGGCGGTTGGAGTGGGAGAATTAAGATTATCGGAGAAAGAAGCGATGGTGCACATAAAGGCCAGAATCGTCACTGTAAATGTTAACAAAGCATTGATTCTCCAGATGAAGTAAGGAGGGAATGAAGTCCATCCGGGAGACCATCCAGAAGGAACGAAGAGAGAAGAAACGAAGAGAGAAAGAACGAAGAAAACTGATCCAATCTCGATCTGCAACTTCGAAGAAACCGATCGAAGCTCTCTCTGCACTGACCTCTGAACCGAGCCCTTGGAGAGAGAAAAAGACGTAATGTTTTAATTTTATGTTCAATTGATCATGCTCCGTGTTTTTCTTCATAGATAACGTTTTGTACAAAAAACATTATCTAATTAAAATAAAAAAATTTCCCTTTAAATAGATAACGTTTTTGTATATATATCTACAACTTTTTTTTAAAAACGTTGTAAAAAAAAACCACAACGTTTTTATAAAAAACGTTGTCTATTAAGTGTTGTTTATTAGGTACTTTGTAGTGGTGATTAGTCAAACTAAATCAAGGATAAATATTAAAGACTTTAAATTTATCCAAACATTATCAATCACTTAACAAAATCATAATCTAATATTGATAATATTATAACAATATTTTAATCACTCCTTAAACTTATAAACAATTTACTTTAATTGTTTACAATTTTTCGAATAATGCATTTAATCATTCAAAAATACCACACTCATAAGATTTCATCACCAATAATCAATTACTCATCAAAAATCTGTATATACCTTATATAGGATTTTCAAGCCATAAAATCCTATTTACCAATTTTTCAACTTCACATAACATATTTAATTCATATGTTTGTAACTAAATCATTTTTATAAAAAATACCAAATCAGTCCCCAAAATTATTCTTTTCTGGGATTAAGCAGAATATAGTCCCATATTGAACATATATTTTTCTCAGAATTTTTAAAATTCATTTACTATTTTTCAAAAATCAATTTCTAATTAATTCCTTAAGAAATTAGCTACCTCAAGGTTAACTCCAGAAATTACCAAATCCTGGCAGGATCTTACACATGTTAACATGAGCTTCCAGTTTAAATTTTAAGGTCATCGGAGTTATAGAACACCGGTTATAGCATTTTCCGTCGGAAAAACCAAAATATTGAAATGGTCATAACTTGCTTATTTTAAGTCGGAATGAGCTCATTTTTGGACAAGAGGTACTTTATACCATATATTTCTATGTCCCAAAGGCCGGAATTTCTCTCACAATTTAAGTGGCTGAAAATGCCCTTTTAAACTTCTGGGCAGTAGCCTTTTTGTAATTTACAACTTTTAACTCCTTTGCTAAAATCAGTCCACACAAAAATCTACAATACATTTTATAGTGATTCCACTTGGATAAGTTAGAAAACTCATAGATCTAACTCTATAACTTGACCACACTCAAAAATTCCAAATATAATAGGAGATATGGTCAATTGAATTTGATGTCCCATTTTCACCAAAATCTGATTTTCAACCCTTTGTGATTTCTAAGAAACTTTCATGTTTTCACATAATAACTGACATAACTCATCATAATACTTACTAATACTATATATACCCATGATTTATATCAGTCCAATGCTTTTATTATGAATTTCATCATAATCCATGTAAACAGATCATTTCCACAATTTAATAAGAAATGAATACAAAGGATCCTTCACCATGCATGTGATAATCCACATAGACAGGTTATTCCAACAGAATAATAAAGAATGGAATAACAAAAGAATTAACCATGCACGCGATAGACCGCACAGACAGGTTATTCTGAACAGAATAATAAATAATAGAACCAAGTCCGACATAAACGCACAGACAGGATATTTTGACAGAATAATAAATAATGGAACCAGGTCCAGCGTAAACGCACAGACAGTATATTCCAACAAAATAATAAAGAATGAAATAACAGAATAATTTCACCAAGTATAGGGTAGCCCGCGTAGACAGGTTATTCCAACAGAATAATAAAGAATGGAATAACAGAAGAATTTCACCAAGTATAGGGTAGCCCGTGTATACAGGTTATTCTAACAGAATAATACAGAATGGAATAATAGAAGTTGTCTTCATGAATAAGAAAGAAATAAGACCCCTTACGAGTACAACAAATAATATCCCTTACCTTTGAAAGAAGAGAATTCTGATTGGTAGGGAGATGATATACTCGAAGAAAACTTGCACTACACACAAAGCTTTCTTAAACTCTAAAGAAATAAGCTCAAGACTATAGAAAAAGAATTCTCTCTATAGTTTCTCTCTCTAGACTTTCAGTGAATTCGTAAGAAATAATGAAGGAATGAGCTTCTATTTATAGAAGAATGGACTGCATAGTAACTAATTCATGAACGGTCAGAATTGATTTACTTTTAATCGGACGGTCCATATTGAAAGCAAAATCTTTTAAATAAAACATAATATATTCTATTCACAATCTAATAAAATGAATAACTTTATAAAAGTATTATGTTTTATATAAAAAGATTTTACTATGTAAAACACTATACAGGCACTATGCAACACTATAGATAATAAAATATAATATATTCTATTTATAGAATAACTTTATAAAAGTATTCTGTTTTATAGAAAAAGATTTTACTATTCAAAACATTATGCACAATAGAATATAATATATTCTATTTATAGAATAACTTTATATAAGTATTTTGTTTTATATAAAAAGATTTTCAATTTTATTACATTAATAATACTAATAAAATAAAACTGAGTGACTTATCACGTAAGCATTAATAACCAACACCGTGTGCTACTATGCAACCACGCGTATTCTTATAATTCTCATGAAATCTCTGTTAAGAAGTATGAATTAGCATGTATCTATGTTACTTGAGTTGGTATGAATGCTTTGTAGTGTTTCAGATAGTCTAGTTTTGGAAATTTCCAAACATATGTTAAGGCTCTGCAGAAGCAGAGCCATTTATTTTTGCCTCTGAACGAAGTGGCGCGGCCTCGCCACTTCTTGAGCTTGTTAATGCGTGGTCACGCGTGGTGTTTTTCTTGGATACTGCTTTAATGACTCAGTAAGAGGACAATCATGTTAATTTGATTATTACATGCATATAAATGATCTGAACATGTGTGTTAAGGTGGTTGTGTATATAGTAAGCCATAATATGTTTATTTTGACTTTGTTATTCAAAGAAGGTTTAAAGATTTGAAAACTAGAAATTCTATACATGGAGTAATATACATTCTGACTTTGTGAACATATGCAAATAACTTGAGTATGTGCACAAATACATATGAAAGAATGAATTAGACAATATAGTCGTATCTTGCATGCTTGAATGAATTTTACTAATGGAAACATAACGTTTTAAAAATAAAGTTGATAAACTATATATACATTAAGTTGAGAACTTGTAAGTGTATTTTTGATGTCTAACATGTATATATATATAGATATATATATATATATATAATAGTATGATGTATGGTAGGTAAAGTGACTTACATGATTGATAGCTTAACATGTGAAGTCTTGATTAAGTAAAAACGAATAATGACCTATGATATGTTTTATAAAGGGTTAAAATTAGTTATTCATATGATAACATGTGTGTTATGCATGATTGTTCGTTCACGTGCATGAGGTGTGTGCATTGGCTTACTGTAGAAGTAGCCCTTTCTTGGTTTGCACCAGGAGCAGCGCGGCCGCGCCACTCCTTAGTACAAACCAAACGCGGTCGCGCCATCCTGCAGTGAGGTCTGAGTTCTGTTAATAAAATGAGAGTATATGCATGCTTATATGGTTATTCTAATCTGTTATACATGTCCAGTATAGTAGTCAAATGTTAATAAGCATGTTATTAAAATATTCTATGATGAATTGATGTTTACAACTTTAAAGTCAATAGTGATTTCAACTATGACATAGTGTGTTAGAAACTAATCGTAGAATGTAATGACACATGTATAGAAGCATGATAGGTGATGATTATATTCTTGTAAGTGTGGACTCATATTAGTTTACACGTACTAATTGGAAAGACCGACTTGTTAATGTTAGGTCATTTCAACGCAAGTAACTAAAGCTATAATTAATTGTAGCTGAGCAAATTAGGCAAGTTCCTTGAATCCTACTTTTATTGAGCAAGTTTCCTAAACTTACTCCAATTATTATTGAGCAAGTTTCCTTGAACTTCACTCTTTGGTTGTGCAAGTTTCTTAAATTCTTACTCTTTTACTTGAGCAAGTATCCGAACATTATTTCATTCCAAGTTTCCTAAATTACCCAACTTTGAATTTATGGAAGTTTCCTATCCTATTCATATTGTATTGAGCAGGTTATTGTTGAATTGAAAGTTATTCATTTAAACTTGAATCGTATTTCCAAGCATACTATTAAGTTTTTTAATTACTTTATAATTACCCCACATCGATATTATTGATATTCACACTTAGTGCACTTGAGTTCGTACAGTCTTGGACTTGTACATCATTTAAAGTTCAATAATTCTTGAACTATTTTAGATAGAGTCTGAACCTTTGTTCGATCAAAGAAATGTATGAAGTTTTATAAAAGTTATCCAAACCAATTGATGGTAAGGATTCTTAGACTGAAAAGAACACCCCTTTCTATGATAGCAGAGTACCATGTATCTAATATAAGATATAAAGAGCATATTTAAATGTTATGCATATACATGGTGTACGCGAGGCTGATCCCCTCAAGTACTTATTCTTTAGCCAGTAACCAAAGGGTCAATTAGCTATTGATTCCATTGGAGTGTTATAGTTCAAAGTCTACTTGACTAGCAGTTATTCTAAAAGCAATCATTATCTTTGCTTCTAATATTCATACTGTTGAATCCTTCAGATATTCATATTGTTGAATTCATTATCAGATATTTTCCATTCATCATGATATATCCTTATTGTTGTATTTAAACTTGTTGATCAAACTTGTTGCTCATCCTTGCTATATCATGAATGATATTGCAGCTAAGCCCGAGATCTCAGGAAAAGACAAGGGTAAAGGAAAGATGTAGGATAGTCACCAGAAGCAGAATGTATCTTATGCTTAATTTAAATTACTGTTATGTAATATGAACCCTAAGTACTATTATAGGGTATGTTTGAAAGATTTTATTAAGGTTACCAAATCTTGGGACTAGTAACACCTTTTAAATAAACGACGTACGTTTATTATTTTTCGCATTTTAGTTATCGTATGTTGTTTAGAGGTGGATGTCTATATTTTATCGTGATGACCGAACCGAGGTCAGAGGACCCGGATTCGGGGGCATCACATGTATAACAGTTAACCTTAAGAAGATTATTCTTTAAGAACAATAGTCCTTTTCCCGGGGATGATTTTAAGTATTGTAAGATTCGAATTACTACTTCCATTTGATCTTTACTAGGCCGATGCATGAATTGGCTTACCACGCTTACTGTGTTACAACCCTAAATTCGGGTACTAATCACCATAAATCTTGTACACCAAATCTATAACTATTGAGGAAGATATAAATATAAATTGTTTATATAATAAACTTTACACACTATTCCCCAAGGTCGAGAACCTTCACTTAATACCTGAATTCAATATCTTATCTGACATAAAATGTTATTATTATACATTACTGTTACAAATTTAACTGCACATATAATCCAAAGCTGAACTTGTCTTTGACTTTTCCTGTATCCGACGTATTCGTCCTAATCTGTAATGTTTATTATGATATAGCAAGGGTGAGCAACAAGTTTGCCCAACAAGTTTAAGTTCAATAAAGGATATATCATGATTGAAAGAATTAAATAATAAGATGGCTAACGTTCAACAATATAATAATTGTGAAGTAACATGAACAAATTTTTAAAGCTGAACGAACAATGAACATGAATATATCAACTGGACCAAATGGTAATGAAGGTGATCAGCCTTACATAACTGATGAACACATGTAATATGCACAGAGTGCAATTTAACAATTCATAGACATGGTATAATCAAAAATGATTAACCACAAGCATATTTTATATTATCAACTCGAGGTCGAGTTAGAGAAAACTTGCCTGTATCACCGATTACAGCTATGCAATATATATATCTTTGTCTGAAGACCTAATATTGATAATATTGATCTCCACATTAGAATAATATCATCATAGTATAATACTATTAATTACAATTATAAAATAACCTCAACACATTATCACCTAATCCTATTAGTTAATCAAACACATAAGACCTAGTATCAAGTCAAACTATTACAGTCTGAGTTAAGTTCAGTACTATTTAGACATCTCGATTGCCTAATCAAATAATTATCTAGCTTAATATCCCTAAGACTCTGCATAAACGTTTCATAATTATCTTATTATTTAGTCAAAATATTTTTCACAGGCTCATAATAATTTTCAAATAATTATTATCATTTATCATGATTTTTCAATCATCAATATCATATTTATACGATTTAAGTACCACTTAATTCCATTATCCTTAATATTTATTTAATATCAAATATTAATGAAATACATAGCATAATATTATAAATAATTTATAATATCTTAAAGTATTTTTAATATTTATTATTGCTTTTAAATGATTTTAAAGTAATTAAAACCATTATTAAATAAATGCCATTAATATTAAAATATTAATGTTTTTTCATGACAAAATATCAAAAATTATATTTTATAACTTAAAATATTTTATACCCTTTAAATCATTAATTCTATTTTCCATAATTTATTTAATATATTTATTAAATAAATTAATTATCATTAATATTAATTAATTAATGAAATTTCTCACAAAAATATTAAAAGTCATTAAAAATAACTTAAGATATTTTCTTATACCATATTATACTTTCAAAAGATTTTTCAAGTATTAAAACCATTTTTAAGTAATTTATTTAATATAATAATTAAATAAATTAAATATCATTTATATTTCAAAAATATTAAATATTAATGAAATATACTTAAAATTATTAATAGCCCATTTTTAAGCTTTAAAATAATTTTAAGGAATTTATTATGAATTTTTCATAATTAAAAACTATTTTCTCTAATTTTTAAATAAAATAATTAATTTTGTAATTAAAGTGTCACTAAAGGGCCCTATAACGACAAAACTGCCGTTATGAGTGTTCTTGAGCAAACCCAGAACTTCATGTCAGTTAACAGGGTACTAAGGTTTACCACTACAAATTTTATGTTCTTGATGATATCTGGGATTGCAAAAGTGTTAATGTTGTAATACTGATGTAGTACTACAACTATAAACAAGTTCCATGGCCAAATCATAACACAACAGAGAGATCTAAGCCATCAAAGTGGTTGTCAAAGGTTGTTCTTCATTTCTGGGTTACCCAGAAAAAATGAAGAACAGTTCATGGTACCCTTTCTAGAGCCTTTTAACTTTGATCTTGAGCTTACTTAATATGATCTAAAGGTTCATTCATGTAGTAGAGATCGCAGGGTACAATTATTATGCATTAGATCAGTCTAACAACATCACCAAATTAAGGTTTGAGTCGGTCAAAGTACTGATTGGGAAACTGCCCTTGAAGATTTCTAGGTTGCCTGGAATCTTCATCCGGCAGTTTGGTCAACCCTAATTTGACCACCATTTTCTTTGATTCTGTTTATGATTTTGGTGTTCTAATAACATGGATTGATAGTCCACATATCAGTCTACACCAATCAAACACTAACATGGCCTAACTATCAAACAACATCAAGATTCATGGTCTGCAAAAACGTTGTTAGAAATCTGGAAAATTTTTGGGTTTCCCATAAAATGTTTTCGTGCTCGGTCAACCATGTTTGACCACTTGTATCTGGAGATCTAGAACTGGTTTGTAGTTGATTCCACTTCTAGTCTACTCTCCTCATGGCAGAGAACAGATCTATAACATCTAACACCCATAATACCTAACATAGAGAGATCTATGGGTCCTGACATTTGACTTTCATACCACAACTTTAGAGTTCATAATCAGTTTTGGAAACATGCTTTTTGTGCATCTAGATGTTATGGATCTATCATAGATCACTAAATAACATCCTCTAGCACCAATCTAAACAACAACTAACAACATTAACATAAAATTTTAAGGATTTCAAAATTTAGGGTTTATACCTCTTTAAAGCTTTGAACTTTGGATCTGAATTTTGATTAATGATACTTGATAGCTAAAATATGGTATAAGCTTATATTATCACTCCCTTTCACTCTCAAAATTCGATGGTTAGAGAGATAGAGAGTTGTTGTGTGAGACCCCGAATTTTATGAAATAAAAGTATTCAATTTTTCTATTTTGGTAAATAGTTAAATTGATAAAAGTTTAAAGTTAAGGGTGATATGTGAAAATTTTTCAAAGTAGACAAGTTGTCATAAAATATCCGGTTACTATTTACTCTAGTATTGTTCACTCGAGTATTTGAGGCACTTTTTGTGTCGGATTAGTATTCACGAGTTACTATTCACGGGTTACTATTCACCTAAATTACTATTCACCCGAATATTATCACTCGGGTATTTGGGGTATTTTTCGTGTCAGAGTACTATTCACGAGTTACTATTCACCCAATTACTATTCACTCTAGTATTGTTCACTCAGATATTTGGGACACTTTTTGTGCCGGGGTACTATTCATAGGGTACTATTCCTGAAGTACAATTCACGGGGTACTATTCACCCAAAAAATATATTTCTTTTCAGTCTAAATCATTTTTGGGTACAATATTATTCCATGAGGAGATATGCGAATTTTTCAGACCGTTGGTTGAAATTATAATAATAAATCAATATGGATCGTTGGTTTAAAGTTTTAATAGTAAAATCTTTTTATATAAAACAGAATTCTTTTATAAAGTTATTCTATAAATAAAATATATTATATTCTATTATGCATAGTGTTTTGCATAGTAAAATCTTTTTATATAAAACAGAATACTTTTATAAAGTTATTCTATAAATAGAATATACTATATTTTATTATGCATAGTGCCTGCATAGTGTTTACATAGTAAAATCTTTTTATATAAAACAGAATACTTTTATAAAGTTATTGGTTTTATTAGATTATAAATAGAATATATTATATTTTATTTAAAAGATTTTTCTTTAAATATGGACTGTCCGATTAAAAATAAATTAATCTGGACCGTTCATGAATTAGTTACTATTCAGTTCATTCTCCTATAAATAGAAGCTCATTCCTTCATTATTTCTTACGAATTGACTGAAACTCTATAGAGAGAAACTATAGAGAGAGTTCTTCTTCTATAATCTTGAGCGTATTTCTTTAGAGTTTAAAAACGCTTTGAGCGTAGTGCAAGTTTTCTTCGAGTATATCATCGCCCTACCAGTCGGAATACTCTTCTTTCAAAGGTAAGTGATATTATTATTATAGTAAGGGATATTATTTGTTGTACTCGTTGGGGATATTATTTGTTGTACTCGTAAGAGGTATTCTTTTTTCTTATTCATGAAGAGAACTTCTGTTATTTCATTCTTTATTATTATGTTGGAATAACCTGTATACGCGGTCTACCCTATACTTGGTGAAATTCTTCTGTTATTCCATTCTTTATTATTATGTTGGAATAACCTGTTTATGCGAAGTACCGCATATATGGTGAAATTCTTCTAATATTTCGTTCTTTATTATTCTGTCGGAATATCATGTCTGTGCGTTTACGCCGGACCTGTTTCCATTATTTATTATTCTGTCGGAATATCCTATCTGTGCGTTTGCACCGGACCTGGTTCCATTATTTATTATTCTGTTGGAATAACCTGTCTGTGCGGTCTATCGCATGCATGGTGATTTCTGTTGTTATTCCATTCTTTATTATTCGGTTGGAATATCCTGTCGGTGCGTATTACGCCTGACCTGGTTCCATTATTTATTATTATGTTGGAATAACCTGTCTATGTAGATTACCACATGCCTGGTGAATGATCTTTTGTATTCATTCCTTATTAAATTGTGAAAATGATCTGTATACGTGGATTACTGCATGGCGGGCAAAAAATCCATTTGCAGTTTCATATATTCTCTTATATTCAGTTGGTTTAAGTTTTGACTTCTATACTTCATGAAATTAGTTGAATATCCTTGATATTTGCGCTTCATCCAGTATCTTTTCATGAAAATATTCTTCTGAGCATTCTTGAATTTTACTCCACAAAGAAGTGTCATATTGACAATTTGGACGTTATTGGTTCTTGGATAAATTAATTCTTGAACTTATTTTTATTGAATTATTATGTCATTGTTATCATCCTCATGTTTATATTATGTTGAAAGTCATCTATGGACTGTAGTGCATAGATGGACTTGGTATGATTATGACCAGGGATTATTCGGTATAATCATGACCGTAATGTTACAAATGATGTGGAAAAAGTCCTCATTGGCCCGTAGTGCATTGATTGATAGTTTTTGGTATGATTATGGCTATATGTTGGGAGAATGCATAACATGATTTGATGTTTTAATATGCTTGTGATTATTTTAAGGTCCTTAATTGAATTTATGTACAAGGACTTAGTGATGGAAAGATCAAGATTGTTAGGCTGATCTAAGCTTTCAACGTGTATCATTATGTTCTAGAATGTATAGATAAAAAGATCAAAACTGTTAGGTTGATCTTATGATGTAATAGATAGGCTTGTCTGATCGTCGAGCACTGCACCAGAAGTCGTAGTCTGCCAGGAGAGTCAGAGTCAACTCGGGAGCTATCGAGGCAGAATAGGAGTATACAAGATAGTGAGATTTCAGAGTTCGTAGACTTCCAGGGGAAACGAAGAAGGATCGTAGTGTGTCGAGAAGAGCCTCCTCGGGATCGTAGTGTACTGAGGAAGTCATGTTCTAAATCGTAGAGACAGCCTGCCTATAAGCCGAACGACAATCTGCCGAAGCTAAGTATGAAATGCACTTTACGCTCAGAGTCGTAGAGTCTAGCGATGCCAAAGTCAAAGACAAGGATCGTAGACCACACTCTGCGATCGTAGAGTCCACTGAACAAATGCAGAGATCGTAGTCGGACAAGATCAGATGAAGACAACAAGCTCAAGTCAGCGATCGCAGATTGGACTCAACGTTCACCAAGCTAACTCTGCGATCGTATTGTGCAGAGTCAGCGATCGTAGTGTGCTCTCGGGATCGTAGAGTCAACAACATGAGAAAGTAAAGATCGTAGTGTTCTCTCGGGATCGTAGAGTCAACAATACGATCTGAATCGTAGAGTACAACAAATCAAAACGTAGAGCAACATCTGTCATGTCAGAAAATGTTAAAGCCTCATGAGTTGTTAATTCAACCATACGAGGAATGGATCCTAGATGCTGCAGTGCCCATTAGTCCCAGAATAAATGAAATATCCTTAGTATGCAACAAAGAAGAGTATTGAAGAAGCTAAGGATAGTACTATGAATGAAAGGGACAAAACATCTTTTCAGGTGGTAGGTGAAAAAGCAGCCTGCAGTGTCAGTGGTCCAGAATGCAGAATTCAGAAGATGTGCAAAAATGTCTCCATCACAGTACAGAAAATTCATATGCATTTAATGCCACAACGGATGGATCCAACGGATAGTTTTCAACATCACATATATACAGATCAGACAGATAAAAGAAAATAATGCAAGCATAAACATTCAACGTGAAGAACTCTCTAAGGCTCAACTCTACGATCTGAGATATTACAAAGCTTGCTCAGCTACTCAGCTATTACGAACCAGAGCTTACACAGCAAACTGAGTAGCAACCTTCAGAACGCAACAAAAACAATCATCAATCAACTGAAGAAGTATACCAAGTCTGCTGGACTTGAAGAGTTCGTAGTGAACTGTAAGAAAGCCAAGTCTGCTGGACTTGAAGAGTTCAAAAGTGAACTAGAAAAGTTCATAGACTGCTGGTCTAGAAGGAATCTGTGTGATTCAGAAGATTGTATAAGACATCCTTAGTGGATATCCTACTCGTTGAGTAGAAGAGTGGACTAGGAGCTTTGAGTGCTCCGAACCACTTAAAAACAACTGTGTCGTTTACATTTATGCTATAACTGCTATAACTGCTATATCTGCCATAACTACCTTACTCGCTCATAACTCCATTGCTTGGTAAAGAAGATTAAAACAAACATTAATTCCGCAAAGTTTTAATAATTATCTAAGAATAAGTTAAAACGAAAAAAATTTCAAATATCTATTCAACCCACCCTTCTAGATAACTTGTGCCTACTAGGGACTAACAATTGGTATCAAAGCAGGTTCTATTTTACAGCTTACACATTTTAGTAGATCCAATGGCACTCGTACCAAGCGAATCCAGGACCGGGGGAGGCAGAAAGCCACCAATGTGCAACAAGGATAAATTTGCGAACTGGAAAGTCAGGATGCAAGCTTACATGGACTCAATAGATGAAGATCTATTTGAGACTGTTCTTAATGGGTCCTATATACCAACAAAGCTTGCACCAACCATTGACGATCCAAACAGAGTACAAATAAAAGTAAAAGAAGAATGGACAGACACAGAGAAGAGAGCTGTCCAACTTGACAAAAAGGCGAAGAACATCCTGTTCCAATCCTTAGAGGACGATCTGTTTGAAAATGTTGTAAACAGAAAAACAGCTAAGGAGGTTTGGGAAGCACTGCTGATCATGCACGAAGGAACTGAAGAAGTTAGAGAGAACAAACAGTCTCTTCTAACACAGCAGTACGAAATGTTTGCTCATGTGCAAGGCAAAAATGTAACTGCCACTTATGAAAGATTCAACATTCTGCTCAACTCTCTACGAGCATATGGAAATATCTATCCTAACAAAGATCTGACCGTAAAGTTCATGAGAGCTCTACCGAGCAAGTGGGATGCAAAGACCACTGCAATAAGAGAGTCAAAGAATCTTAATGAGATGACAGTTCAACAACTGTATGGCAATCTCCTGACATACGAGCTGGAGCTAACCCAACGTGCTGAAACCCTTTCAGAAAGAAGAAGAAAAGACAAGGGTGTTGCTATCAAGGCAAATGAAGGTGCATCAAAAGTCATCATTGAGACTGACTATGATGATGATAAAGACGATGATGATGACTTTGCTATGCTGGTAAAGAGACTAAGAAGGTCATTGCGACAAGGCAGAATCGGCAAGCCAAGGAAAGTCAGCAACTACGTCAGCCAGGAACAAATAAATGATTTATTCTACAACTGCAAGAAACCTGGTCACTTCATTGCCAACTGCAACAAGCCTATCAAAGAAGAGCTAAAGAAGAAATCCAAGGCAAAGAAAGAATACAAAGGAACCAAGAGGCCTCAGAAAAGAGACAAAGGCCTGGTTGCCGGAGGATCGTGGAGTGATTCAGATAACGACTCAAATGTAGACTCCGGAGATGAGGAAGAACCACATATGGCCAATATGTGCTTAATGGCCAAACATGCAAAGGACAAACAAAGCCTAAACATACTTGATGTAAGTATCGATGAGGTATTTGATTTTAATTCTCCTGATGTAGATATAAGTAACTTAAGAACTGCTTTGCATGGCATAACCACTGATCTACATCAATACATGAAGTGGTTCAGAGTCTTTTCTAAAGATCATTCTCTTCTTCAAGAGGAGAAGAAGAAAGTTCAAGAAGAGCTTGAAACAGCCCTTCTAAGTACTAATCTTCTCTCCAAGTTTGAAGTTGAGAATGAAACTTTGAAACAGACAAACACACATCATGCTCAAAGAGAGTCTTTGCTAACCTCTAAAATTGAGGATCTAGAGAAGACTATCTCTGCATGGAACAGATCCACATCTTCCATGGATTGCCTGCTCTCTAGTCAGAAAAGCGCATTCGACAGAATGGGCTTAGGCTTTGGGGAATCCATCTCAGAGCTAAGTATGGAAAAGACAATGGAAACTAGCACCAGTAATGTCTCAAGTTTTGGTAGAGGCATTGCTTGTGTGAAATCCTCACAGTTGGAAGAACTAGTTCAACCTTGTTCCACTGTCTCTAGCTATACTCAGAGAAGTAAAGGATCTCACGCTGGTCTAGGTTTCATCAAGGAAAAGAGTAACCCAGCCTCTACTTACCAACCTCGAAGAATCGTAGAGTCAAATAAAATCAACTCTACGAATCAACTGGGAAGGTACAGTAAAGGTAAGGCACACTCATCACTATTTATGAAACCTAAGGACACGTGGAAGAAAGAGAGTCAGTTTAACAGAAGGTTAACTAAGGAACCATACAAGTCCAAGTGGAAGATGAATCACCACACACACACATGCATGCATTATAATAGATGCTTCATATGCAATAAATATGGTCATAGGGCCACAAAGTGTTATTATAATTCCATGCATGTGAGACCCAAGATTAAACAAATTTGGGTCCCCAAAGGCACTAACAAAGAAGGACCCATGCAAATATGGGTACCAAAATGAAGGTTCAAATGTTTTGACAGGAAAAGAGCTCCACGTCCTCAACATGGTATCTGGACAGTGGTTGCTCGAGGCATATGACAGGGAACAAAGCTCTATTATCCAACTATGTAGAAAAGGAGGTTCCCTCAGTCATCTTTGGAGATAATGGTACTGGCAAGACAAGAGGCTATGGCTCAGCCGGAAATGGTGTGATATCATTCAGTAAAGTGGCCTATGTGGAAGGTTTGCAGCACAACCTTCTAAGAATTAGTCAACTCTGCGACAAGGGACATCAAGTAACATTCATCAATAATCAATGTCAAGTCAGAGATTTGAAGACATCTGCAGTAAAGCTAACAGGAACAAGAGAAGGAAATGTCTACACAGTAAATCTTAGACAACTAAGCTCAGACGAGATAATATGTTTTCTAGTTAAAGCTTCTGAAGAGATGAGCTGGCTATGGCATCGAAGATTATCCCATCTCAACTTTAAAAGCATGTCCAAACTGGCATCAAAAGATCTCGTGGTTGGCCCTCCTAAGTTCAACTTTGTGAAGGAAAGGCCATGTAATGCCTGTCAGTTTGGAAAACAAACCAGAAGCTCATTCAAAAGCAAGACTGATAACTCTATTAACAAGCCCCTGCAGTTGCTTCACATGGATCTCTTTGGACCAATCCCAACAACCAGTCTCGGAGGAAAAAGATACTCTCTAGTCATAGTTGACGACTACACCCGATTCACATGGGTATTCTTCCTAACTTCAAAGGATGAGACAAGCTCCGAATTAATCAAGATGTTCAGAATGGTGATGAACGAGAAAGGAGAGAAAATCAAGGCTATAAGGAGTGATCATGGTAGAGAATTCGATTTCTCAGAAATGGATCAGTTCTGCATAGACAATGGCATCAATCATAACTTCTCAGCTCCATGAACTCCTCAACAAAATGGAGTCGCTGAAAGAAAGAACAGAACCCTGATAGAGGCTGGGAGAACTTTACTAGCAGCAGCCCATCTGCCTGAATACTTTTGGGCAGAAGCAGTCAACACTGCATGCTACACTCAGAACAGATCACTAATTCACTCTACGATCAAGAATACGCCCTACGAACTATGGAAAGGAAGAAAGCCAAGTGTCAGCTACTTCCATGTCTTTGGATGTGCATGTTATATTCTCAACAATGGAAAACAATACCTGACAAAATTTCAACCAAAATCAGATGAAGGAATCTTCCTTGGGTATGCCACGGACAGCAAGGCATACAGAGTGTTCAACAAAAAGACGCTGAATGTCGAAGTCTCAATACACGTCATTTTTGATGAAACTGACTTAGACAAAGCAGTACCTCAAGATACTACGACCAATAATGCGAACACTACGACTGAAGTCGTCGAGGTCAACACTACGAGTGTAGTACCAGACAGAGAAATCGTAGAGCATGATAATGTAATCGTAGAGAGGACCATCCAAGATAATGAACCTCCACTTCAAGAAGAAGAAATAGACCTTGAAGACTTAAGATAGGAAGGCATCAGGACAGATGTTCCAACTGGCAGCAGATGGGCAAGAGATCACACTCAGGATCTAATCATTGGAGATCCGAATGCTAGAATCAAAACAAGATCTGCTACTCAGAATGAATGTTTCTATCTAAACTTCCTGTCACAAATTGAGCCAAAGAAAATAGAGGATACAATGGAAGACTCCAGTTGGATAGAAGCTATGCAAGAAGAACTCAACCAATTTGAACGAAGCAAAGTGTGGAGATTGGTGCCAAGACCAAATGATCATCCAGTAATAGGAACTAAGTGGGTCTTCAGAAACAAAATGGATGAAGATGGGGTCATTACCAGGAACAAGGCAAGATTAGTGGCAAAGGGCTATTCTCAAGAATAACGTATCGACTATGATGAGACTTTTGCACCCGTTGCCAGACTAGAAGCCATCAGAATCTTTCTTGCCTTTGCTGCCCACATGAAGTTCAAAGTCTTTCAGATGGATGTCAAGAGTGCATTTCTAAACGGAGAGCTTCAAGAAGAAGTCTATGTCAAACAACCTCCAGGTTTTATCAATCCATCTCTTTCCAATTATGTCTATAGATTAGATAAAGCCTTATATGGTCTTAAACAAGCACCTAGAGCATGGTATGAAACACTAACTAACTTCTTAATAGAAAATGGGTTCACTAGAGGCAGGGTAGATACCACATTATTCCTTAGAAAGCACAAAGACAAAGTCTTACTAGTTCAAATATATGTTGATGACATCATTTTTGGTTCTACTGACGAAAAAGTATGCAAGAGATTCTCTAAGCTAATGCAGAGCAAGTTTGAAATGAGCATGATGGGTGAGCTGAATTTCTTCCTTAGACTACAAGTGAAGCAAACTGATGAAGGAATATTCATAAATCAAGCCAAATACATCAAAGACTTGTTAAAGAAGTATGGCATGGAATCAGCTTCTCCCATGAAAACACCAATTGCTCCTGCAACTAAGCTTGACAAAGATGAGAATGGTAAAGGTATTGATATAACTCAATACAGAGGTATGATAGGTTCTCTTTTATACCTAACTGCTAGTAGACCAGACATAATGTTCGCAACATGCATATGTGCTAGATTTCAGGCTAACCCTAAAGAGTCTCATTTATCTGCTGTAAAAAGGTTTTTTAGGTATCTCAAAGGCACACCTTACTTGGGGCTTATGTATCCCAAGGAATCCTCATTTGAACTAACAGGATACACAGATGCTGATTTTGCAGGATGTAAAATAGATAGAAAGAGTACCAGTGGCACCTGTCAATTGCTAGGAAATAGGCTTGTGTCCTGGTTCAGCAAAAAGCAAAACTCAGTGTCCATTTCGACTGCAGAAGCTGAATATATTACTGCTGGCAGCTGCTGTGCTCAAATCCTATGGATGAGAAACCAGCTAGCTGACTATGGATTTGATTTCAAATCAATACCCATACATTGTGATAACACAAGTGCCATAGCAATAACTCATAATCCTGTTATGCATTCTAGGACCAAGCATATTGAAATAAGGTATCACTTCATTAGGGATCATGTGCAAAATGGAACTATATCACTACAATATATCCCTACTAAAAATCAACTTGCAGATGTTTTTACTAAACCACTAGATGAATCTAGATTCAATAAGTTATTAAGTGAGCTAGGCATGCTTAATCTTCAACCATGAAATATATGCTCTAGACTGTGCTAACCATAACAGGTACAAAGGCTAAACTCAATATCATAGACATGATCAAGGAAAGTCCACGACCGTAGAGTTGAAAGGATAGACTCGACGATCGTAGAACAGACTTGACGATCGTATGACAGACTCTACGAATGATGATCTGACTCAACGATGCCGGACAGACTCTTTGAATGATGATCAAACTCAACGACTGTCGAACGGACTCGACGATCATAAGACAGACTCGATGACCAGAAGACTACATCTACGATCGTAGTCATTCTAAGGACATCTCAGCACTGAAGACTCAAAGGGAAAATCAGTACATTCAAGCAAATCAAAAACGTAGAGTCAAGCAAAAGGCGACACCTGTCCCACTAAGTCAAAAAGACAGAGGGAATCTACAAGTACAAATTGGAACCGTATTTTTGAAATCTGAAGTTCAAAAGATTATCTCTCTCTCTCTCAAAGCAAAACCCTAACTCAAGAGAAAGCTCAATCATATTCCACTTCTCAACCACAGAATCATGGTTGTTTCAAATGTAATCTCATGGATTTCCAAGGGAAGTCATCTTTGCTAAAAAGTTGATTACAAACCATTCCTCATCAAATGCCAAATCTGAGGTATTGACTATCCCTACATGCTTTAGAGTTAATCATCAGTCATCATCTTCATTTAGTTATTTCTATGAATTTCCTAAATGGCTGGAAGTGGTTCTCAACCCAATAAATCAGTTTCCAGTTACAGAATCCCAAAATTCTGTAACTGAAGAACCAGAAGAAGCCAACTTTGCTCAGCTCCAACAAATCCCCTGCTCTACGATTCCAGGCTATACTCCTCTAGAAGAATCAAATATCGGAATCGTAGAGTCACCTATCCCATCCATCCAAACTCAAGCCCTTCCATCAGACATCCCTTCCTCGTCCAGAAATGAATGCTTTAATCTTGAACTTGCTCTCTGCTCCCTAAAAGAACAATTCAACAATGCACCACCCTCTTCCTCAAGATTTCCCCAGATGGATGAGATTCTCTCAGAATTGTCTACCAAGGCCGATCTATCAGCTATGTCTAAGAAAGTGATCAAGGAACTAGAAGAGAGTCTTGACGATCACTCTGAAATGATTCAGCTGAGACTGACATCCATGATCAATGCTGCAAACACCCTTCCACAATCTCTGAGCTCTGAATTGTCCAAAACACTAAAAGAGATCATCAAAGAAATGCTTCAAAGCATAAAGGACAGGGATGACATTCACTTCCATGCAGCCAAAAGACATAGGGATGCTGTCTTAATCTTACAGCAAAATCAAGAATCTCAGAACAAACAGATGTTGCAGAGCATTCAAAATCTTCAGACTGCTGTCAAAGAGTTTCAACAATTCTATGTCAGCAGCGGCCAACAAACAGACAACATTCTATCCATCCTTCAACAAAGAGAAGCAAGGTCTGAAGTTCTCATTGAAGAAAATAGAGAAGACATTGCTCAGACCAAAAGTCAGCTAAACGAACTTGTCCAAGGAGTTGCTCGTCTGTCAGATGACATTCGAACTCTTGATGCTGACATAAAGGGGGAGAAAAGAGGCAAGGGAGATCGGGAAGGAGATCGTGCAGGCCAAGGACATAAGGTACGCGGATTCCAAACAACAAGGAATCCGCCTGCAAGGCATATCTCTCAGCAGACTCAACGATCAGATCAGCAGGAAGTCTTAGTGGCTCAACCTTTAAGAATTCAAGGGCCAGCTTCTAGCTCACAAGGAGTAACCGCAACAGGCCTAAGAATGCCAATTGGAGATTCGGCATTTATGAATAGGCACGACCACAATCCAAGATTAAGTCCCAGTGAACTCGAAGATTTGGCTAAGAGAGATGAAGCCAGCAGAAAAAGGAGAGTAGAAGAAAAGGCAAATCCTCCAAGGAGCAAGAAGCCAAGAAAATAGAGATAAGTTGAATTTAACTTCTTATTGATGTATCTATTTCAAATGTAACATCTATCTTCATACATCAATAAATTCATGCTTATTCTCTAGAAATTTTAGCTGCTCACTGAAATACTAAGTCATGTTTATTTTTTCTACACTACATATAATAAATAATCATAACAACAAATCTCCTTAGTTATGTCAACATCAAATAGGGGGAGATTGTTGGGAGAATGCATAACATGATTTGATGTTTTAATATGCTTGTGATTATTGTAAGGTCCTTAATTGAATTTATGTACAACGACTTGCTGATGGAAAGATCAAGATTGTTAGGCTGATCTAAGCTTTCAACGTGTATCATTCTATTCTAGAATGTATATATGAAAAGATCAAAATTGTTAGGTTGATCTTATGATGTAATAGATAGGCTTGTTTGATCGTCGAGCACTGCACCAGAAGTCGTAGTCTGCCAGGAGAGTCAGAGTCAACTCGGGAGCTATCGAGGCAGAATAGGAGTAAGCAAGATAGTGAGATCTCAGAGTTCTTAGACTTCCAAGGGAAACGAAGAAGGATCGTAGTGTGTCGAGAAGAGCCTCCTCGGGATCGTAGTGTACTGAGGAAGTCATGTTCTGAATCGTAGAGACAGCCTGCCTATAAGCCGAACGACAATCTGCCGAAGCTAAGTATGAAATGCACTGTACGCTCAGAGTCGTAGAGTCTAGCGATGCCAAAGTCAAAGACAAGGATCGTAGACCACACTCTTTGATCGTAGAGTCCACTGAACAAATGCAGAGATCGTAGTCGGACAAGATCAGATGAAGACAACAAGCTCAAGTCAGCGATCGCAGAGTGGACTCAACGTTCACCAAGCTAACTCTACGATCGTAGTGTGCAGAGTCAGCAATCGTAGTGTGCTCTCGGAATCGTAGAGTCAACAACACGAGCAAGTAAATATCGTAGTGTGCTCTCGGGATCGTAGAGTCAACAACACGATCTGAATCGTAGATTACAACAATCCAAAACGTAGAGCAACATCTGTTATGTCAGAAAACGTTAAAGCCTCATGAGTTGTTAATTCAACAATACGAGGAATGGATCCTAGATGCTGCAGTGCCCATTAGTCCCAGAATAAATGAAATATCCTTAGTATGCAACAAAGAAGCGTATTGAAGAAGCTAAGGATAGTACTATGAATGAAAGGGACAAAACACCTTTTCAGGTGGTAGGTGAAAAAGCAGCCTGCAGTGTCAGTGGTCCAGAATGCAGAATTCAGAAGATGTACATAAATGTCTCCATCACAGTACAGAAAATTCAGATGCATTTAATGCCACAACGGATGGATCCAACGGATAGTTTTCAACATCACATATATACAGATCAGACAGATAAAAAAAAATAATGCAAGCATAAACATTCAACGTGAAGAACTCTCTAAGGCTCAACTCTACGATCTGAGATATTACAAAGCTTGCTCAGCTACTCAGCTATTACGAACCAGAGCTTACACAGCAAACTGAGTAGCAACCTTCAGAATGCAACAACAACAATCATCAATCAACTGAAGAAGTATACCAAGTCTGCTGGACTTGAAGAGTTCGTAGTGAACTGTAAGAAAGTCAAGTCTGCTGGACTTGAAGAGTTCAAAAGTGAACTAGAAAAGTTCCTAGACTACTGGTCTAGAAGGAATATGTGTGATTCAGAAGATTGTATAAGACATCCTTAGTGGATATCCTACTCGTTGAGTAGAAGAGTGGACTAGGAGCTTTGAGTGCTCCGAACCACTTAAAAACAACTGTGTCGTTTACATTCATGCTATAACTACTATATCTGCCATAACTACCTTACTCGCTCATAACTCCATTGCTTGGTAAAGAAGATTAAAACAAACATTAATTCCACAATGTTTTAATAATTATCTAAGAAGAAGTTAAAACGAAAAGATTTTCAAATATCTATTCAATCCCCCCTTCTAGATAACTTGTGCCTACTAGGGACTAACACTATGGATTCTCTTCGGCCAAGGGTGCAAAAGATGAATTGTTTTATGGCATGATCAGGACCGTTGATGAAAAAACGAATATCCTTGGCCCGTAGTGCATGGATAATTCGTGGTCGTGATACTAAAGAATATCCTTGGCCTGTAGTGCAGGGATGATTCGATGATGTGGATTAATTATTGAGCTGAGTCTCAGCAATGAAATATTAATTCATGAATGTGATAATAATGAATATCCTTGGCCTTTAGTGCATGAATAATTCATGGATGCATGTGATATTAACGAATATCCTTGGCCGTAGTGCATGGATGAATCGATGATGTGGATTATTTATTAAGCTGAGTCTCAGCAATAAAATTGATGATAAATCTTTTAAATCATAGAAGATAGTTGATTTTATTCTCTACTTGACTCTTCTAATGGATTGCTTGTTCCGCTGCTGTTAAACTTGATGTTTGTTATATTGTATCAGTTTAACACTGTTGGAGGCTAATGATAATTTATTCTGCATTATCTTAGTCATAATATTTCTTACTGAGCTAGTTGAGCTTACCCTTTTCTTTCACTGTTCTCTTCACGAAATGAGAACGTAGCTGGGACTAGTCGGGGAACGGAGTGACGGTCCAGATGATAGCATTAGTAGTCCTCACTATTCTATGAAATAGTGTGATAATAAATGCAATGAGGATCCCATTGAGTTTGTATATTTTCTAGATGACAATATTTGTATTAAAACTCACACCATATGTTTTGTCGTATTTTACACGACTGTTGTATAATTAAGTTGAATTTAAATTTTGTACTATGTATCTGGCGACTAAGAATGGGTGATGTATACCTAATTTTGGAGGCGTCACATGTTAGCTTTTGAAAACTAAAATAAGTCATTTTCTTACTTTTAATCTTTGATATTTTTAATCCATGGTCACATTTGATGCTAGGTGGCAAGGATTTGCTGGTATAATAGATATAAAGCACATGTGAAATATTTATTTGGTGAACCACCAAATATTTTGGCAAGATTTGTACACTTTCTTATAAAAAAAATGCAAAAAAGGAATTTTAGACATTTGGTTAACAAATTTAATGGCATTTTAGTCATCTTAACCTAACCCTTAGGGTTTGACCCTTAGGGTTTAACCCTAAGGTTTTGAAAATTTTATTTTTTTAGGATTTCTAATTAGGGTTTCTAATAGAAAATTAAGCTTTCAAAATTATAATTAAGATTTTCTAATTATATTAGGGTTTCCTAGTCACATTCAAGCTTGCTAATTAGGATTAAGATTTCCTAATTAACATTAAAGATTTTAAATTAATAAATAGGTTTTCCCTAATTAAATATATAATCATAAAAACTTAAGCCTTTGAATTCCCTAATTAGATTTTTAATATTCCGAATTAGGGTTTCGGATTCCCGGATCTGAAATTAGGATTTTCAGAGCCTGTATTATGGTTTTTTATCGATCGTTAGGGTTTTCTAACTGAACTTCAATGTTCTTAATATACCCTTAGAGTTTTTCATTGATATAACTTATCTGATCAACCCTTGACCCTGAACCACAAACTGTACACCTAAACAATCAATGTACACAATACATATACACTTATACACTTAACCTTGTAAGTCTTCACCAAAAAAATTTAAATCCATAAAAATCCTTTAAAAATGTCAAATCTATACACTTATTTTCTGTCTAGGTATATTATTTAACCTTAATTCAATCTTGTAAAATTTTATTAAATTGTCTAAATTCTCAGGTTGTTACATACTGCATAGGCTATATCTAGACTAGTATATGAGAGATAAATAAGCTTGCCAACCAATCTTTGATATTGATCTCTGTTTGTTGGAACTTGGTTTGGGTGTTCTTCAAGTTTATGATTGTGAATAATGGGAGTGTTTGTTGGCTTACATTCCAACATTTTAACTTCACATAATAGATCTAGGATATATTTTCTTTGGGAAAGAAATATACCTTGCCTTAATCTTGCAACTTCTATTCCTAGAAAATATTTCAGGCCTCCCAGGTTTTTTATCTCAAACTCAGTGATCAATTGCTTTTGAAGTCTGCCAATTTCTTCCTTCTCATCTCCTGTAATAATCATATCATCAACATAGATAACTAATGTTGTTACCTTGCCTTGTTGATGTTTCAAGAATAGTGTATGATCTATGTTACTCTAATGGAACCCATATTTCGTCATTGCCAAACTGAATCGTCCAAACCATTCCCGAGGTGACTACTTTAACCCATATAATGCCCGTTGCAATTTGCACACAACCTCAGTTTTTAAGGAGGTTGTATATCACAGAGGTATATCCATGTAAACTTCTTCTTTATGGACGCCATAAAGGAATGCGTTCTTTACATCCAGCTGATGTAAAGGCCAATCCAAGTTAGCAGTAAAAGACAATAAAATCCTAACTGTATTCAATTTTGCTATATGTGAAAAAGTTTTGTTAGGAATAATTATGTGAGTGATATTCTTATTTATATATGATTTAATTATGATATAAATGAATGAATATGCAAGTATGCTTGTATTAAGAAAAGCTATAAAGTCCTTTGATAGATAATAGGAACATATGTACAAGGACGTAGAATGAAGTGATCAAATATGTTAGGTTGATCGTACATAAGCAAAATAGCTTTGTAAAGTCCTTAAAAAGAAATGATGTATAAGGACTATAAATATAGAAAGATCAAGCTTGTTAGGTTGATCTTTTAATGTAATAGATAGGCTTATCTGATCGTCGAGCACTGCACCAAAAATCGTAATCTGCCAGGAGAGTCAACGAAAAATCGAGAACTATTAAGGCGGAATCGTAGTCTGCAAGATAGTAGATCTCAGAGTTCGTAGGCTGCCAAGAGTGTCGAGGAAGGATCGTAGTCTGTCGAGAAGAACATCCTCGGAGCCATAGTTTGATGTGGATGTCATGTTCAGAATCGTAGAGATAACTTGTCTAAGAGCCGACCTAGCATCTGCCGAAGCCAAGTCAAGAATCATAGACCACACTCAGAGTAGTAGAGTCTACTGATCACATTAGAGGCAGAGATCATTGTCGAGCCAGATCAGATGAAGACAGCAAGCTTAAGGACAGAAATCGTAGAGTGTCAAGATCTGATATCGGAGTCGTAGTGTCTGCAGAACCAAAGTTGAATCGTAGAGTGCAGAACTAAGGCTTCAACAGAAGTTCTCACAACGCCAAGGTAGAATCGTAGAATAAACATGATTCTCAACAAACGAGCACTCCCAGAATATCCAAAGTATGAAGCCTCTGGTCTGAGCTGTAAAGTTACATTCCACCTAAAAGAAACCAGAGAGCAATCAACGAATGGCATGCAAGCTAACAGAAGAACTAAGCACCAACCCAATGAACATTCAGATTGAGTTGTGAAGCCATTCAGCATGAAGTCTTCCACAAGTTGATCAGAAGAAGACTTCAGTCAAAGTAACTGACTAAGGAAAGTCAGCAAGTGCAGTAGCTGTCCAAAGAATAGAAGACAAACAATCTTGGGATTAACCAGGATCGTAGTGTTTGCTAAATAAAGAAGGAACTGATGAAGTGTACACAAAGATATTGGTCAGCTTATGAAGAACAAGGCTAAAGTGATTAAGCATTGGGTCAGTCCATTGATGATAAGTGAACGGGAGATCACAAGGAGAAAGTGAGTTGGGCATGCCACAAATCTGAAGTGTCTTGTTATTCAGAAGATGCTAGAACAAGAAGTCAAGCTGTCATTTCCTGAGAACAGTCGAGGCAAACAGAAGTGTTGAAGCACTGCACAAGAGAAGGAAGAGGTGTTCTACATTGAAGATCCAGTAAACACTCTTCAGGATTGTAATGTTGTCTCAAACTGTCAATGATCAACATTCAACAAGACACACTAAGATCAGGTCCAAGAACATCTGTATCAGAATCGTAGAGTTTGATCATATAAAGATTGAAGCATTGGCAATGGTTCAATCTGAAGACTGATATTTGAACATTGTTGTGTGAGAGCATCGATTCAAAAGGACAACTCATGATGCTCTAATCGAGAAATCAGAAAGGAGAAATAAAGTTGACTATTTGCCCGAGAAATCTAAGTAACATCTCTGACGAGGTAGGTGAAACAATAGACTGCAGTGTCAGAAAGATGAAAAATGGATGTCATGTCACATCTGCAGTCTACACCAAATAACTCGAGATCTGCGAAGAAATTCAAATAGCTTTCAACGGCTATATACTAACGAGAAGATTGGGAAGGAGTATATATCAACCAGAGCTTCAAAGATCAAAAGGTGATGATGTTGAAAAAGTTACAGAATCGTTGATGTGAGACCCCGAATTTTATGAAATAAAAGTATTTAATTTTTCTATTTTGGTAAATAGTTAAATTGATAAAAGTTTAAAGTTAAGGGTAATATGTGAATTTTTTTTCAAAGTAAGTAGGTTGATATAAAATATTCGTTGTGTCGGGGAATATTCGATTAGTCGGAAAATATTCTTTTTATCGGGGAATATCCGTATGACGGTACAATCATTGGTGGACCCCCATAACATAATTATTGTCGGATTGAGAAAACGATAAAAATACTTTATAAAAATAACGGCAGAAGTTTTACCGTTAACTGTTGAAACACCCGGTGTTAAGAGTACAGTAATACACGTGGTTGCATAGTAGCACACAGTATTGATTATTGATGTTTACGTGAGAAGTCACTGAGTTATACTCAATTATTGCTACAGTAAATATTGCATCATATCTCTCATATTATTGATTCAATTTTTGTCACAGTATCATCTGCATAATATTTTATATTATTAAATCAATAATTGAGATGACAAAGTTATTCATATTATTATTTACAATATTGACAGGGTCTAAAAGTTCTGTCAATGAGAGGTTTGGTCACCTAATTGCGCTCCAATAAGGAGAAATCCTTATCGGAAAGCCCCCCTCTTTCCTGGGAACGACCTGGTTGTTAAATATTGTGAGTTATAATATTAACGATGAATAAGTTCGTGTTGATTAAAGATGAATTTGATAGTTCCATTATGTTGGGATTTTTAGTGTTAGTGGAAATCGACATCTATTCTGATGATAATTGATGTCTGGGGGTTATATTGATAAATCGGATAATTTATCGGATAAATGAGCAATTAGTTGCTACTAATTCACATTCTTATATAACTATTTGTTCACATGTGTGTACTATTGAATCACATTCATGTACTATTAGGGGAGTTGGTGCAAGATTGATAATACTTGCATGACTAAGTTAAAAATAGAGGTATAGATGGAGGTACTATACTGTAATTCATATTTTTCACGTGATTATACTATTGATTCATGTGATTGATTCACATTATTTACTATTAGGGGAGTTGGTGCAAGTTTGATAATACTTGTAGGACTGAATTAAAAATAAAGGAAAAGAGGAAGGTATTATACTGTAATATTCTGAGCTCCAAAACGTGCAATTATCGAAACTATATTTTTCTCTAAATAGAAGATCATTCCTTCATTATTTTTCACCAATTCACAAAAGCTTTAGAGCGATTATTATAGAGGGAAATTATAGAGAGAAAGAAGAAGAGAAGTCTGCTACCTCACTATTCCAGTATCCAGTTTTTCCAAGGTAATAAGAGTGTTGCCATAGAGTGTTGCCGGGTCGAGCGGGGATAACAGGGGAATAGAACAGTGGTCTCTAGCTGTGGAGGTTCTCTCTAAACAGTATAGAAAAATGTGTTGTATTCTATACATCATTTAGTAGTTATATTTGGTGAATCAAATAGGGTGAGGTGAACCCAACTTTGGAAGGGTGTTTTGCCACTATCACACAAGATGTCTAATGGCATACAACCTCGTGTTATCATAAAACAGGGTTGTACGCATCCACTTGCTGAGTATATCTACGGGCACTACCTATATGATCTTGGAGTTTATTTGAAATATAATATTCACTTGGAGACAGTGGAGATAGTTATATGTCAAGAGAAAACTCACCATTGGAAAGAAGATGATAGTAATCTTCTCATTTTTCTTTGGGTTCTATTGGGTCAACCAAGAATAATTCTGTGGCCATATGATATCTATTATAACCTAGACGCATGGCCTCCCATGTACGAAGGTTTCCTTGAGCACTTCCCAAAGATTTTAATTTCTAAAATAGTCTGTGACTGTACTTTTATGTGAAGTACCATTGTAAGGTTGTGGTCGAGGCACCATGAGAGTTACATACATTTATATTAAAACTCACTGTTAACTGTGGTCATATTCTATACGACAACTCAACAGTTGTATAAATGAAGTTGTATTTGAATTTTGTACTATGTATCTAGCGATTCAGAATGGGTGATGTATACCTAATTTTGGGGGCATCACAGTTGAGTTGTTGGAATGCTATATTGTTGACTCTACGAGTTCCACCAGAGCTTAACAGAACAAGTCTCAATGACAGTGAGACTACAAAGGTGGAAGTAAAGAAGATTTGAAGAAGGACTTGAACAAACTAAAGATTCACTCAACAAGGATGAGAATGCCATTAAAGATGG
Source organism: Panax japonicus (assembly GCA_020205505.1). Classification (NCBI taxonomy): domain Eukaryota; kingdom Viridiplantae; phylum Streptophyta; class Magnoliopsida; order Apiales; family Araliaceae; genus Panax; species Panax japonicus. The sequence continues at coordinate 46,196,819 of CM035094.1, forward strand.
CAGCTAAGCTGAGAGCCGAGAATGATAAGAAGATAGCATTCAGAAAAGTGGCATAGCACAAAGAATATCCAGAGAGCCACTCTACGAAACACCATGAACAAAATTCTGAAACAGAACAACTGCAGAACCATGTCTGCAAACCAGTCAAGGGTTTAGGGAATGATAAGTGCCAGACGAAGTCTACCAAAAGCTCAAACACTTAACAAACCTAAATGGTGATGGTACACAGCTAACATCGGATGAAGATGAACAGAACAGAATGAAGATCAGTTGCACCAGAAGACATGTGGTGTAGACTTTAAGCAGAATACTAAGAGGACCACGCCAAGCTGTTAAGTACATAAGATGTTAAAGCTTAAAGACATCTTAGCAGCAAGGCACCAATAACACCAACACCAACAACAACAAGTAGCCAGGGCCTAAGGGTCCTTATCTGGAGGGTCTAAATGAAGTTCCAAACCTGTTGGGCTTGAAGAGTTCCTAGGGAACTAGAGGAGTTCTAAGCCTGCTGGGCTTGAAGAGTTCTTAGTGAACTAAAGTTCCAAGGCTGCTGGCCTTGAAGGAATCTTAGTTATTCAGGGTGTTGCCCTTCCTTAGTGGAAATCCTACTAGTTAAAGTAGAAGAGTGGATTAGGAGCTTGAGTCTCTGAACCACTTAAAATCACTTGTGTCTTTTAATTTCTGTCATTTACATTATGTACCTAACTGCTATAAATGTTATGTATGTATTAACTACTTACAACTGAACTAACTATATGAACAATGTATATATGTTCATGATTGTATCAATGAAGGGGATCTTTTACTTATTCTGTTGTGCTTGAGAAAATTCTTATGTTTATCATATGCTAAGTCATTAGCAATACAAAATAAACGAGAAAAGTATTTGAAATTAAAGAGGATCTATTCAACCCTCCCCTTCTAGATCTATTGTGTGCCTACTGGGAACTAACAATTGGTATCAAAATAGGTTCATATGCTATATTCAAAAGTTAATCGCTTTTAGTCTGATCCTAGGCACAAACATTGTTCTAAACTTAGTTTAGTAGTAAGTCACTTGTAAATGCAGATGAGCTCACACGTTGGAAATAGTGTACAGTTAAATATGTATATACACCTGAAGCTACTCAGATTGGTCCATGTTCTTAAATGCCATGACAACAAGACCAATTCTTGGCCACAGTCAATCTTGTAGTTTAAAGACTAGACAAGGGGTAAATAACAAATAGTCAAGCATCCACCAGTCTGAAAGATGAAAAGGTTATATATACTAAGAAGTACTTATCCAGAGAAGAAAGAAGAATTTTTCAAATCTGTATTTGGCCAACCAACAGCTGAATGTGAACCTTGAGGTCTCAAGGTTGTCAAAGAACTAGAGAGGTCAAGATTCTCTTAGCTTACATCTTCAAGACTAGGAATGATTGATTGAAGGACAACTGGAGCAACATGCTGTCAGGAGTGAATGCAAAATTATGCTCATCAATGCCTAATCTCATAATATCAAGATAAATGACTGTCAAGAAACTGACATTAGAAAGGTACCGTTCCTCATCAAAATAAATGTGTACATCATGTTGCATCACCTTATGCACTATAACAGTATTATATCAAGAGACCATATTCTACCTAAAAAGGGGAAGAGAGAAAGTACACTGAGGTTGGTAAATCAAATGCTAACAAACTTTCTCTCCATCCAAGTTTTAGGTTGAAGATTACATCTTGAAAGAAGTCTGAAATAGGTCATGAGCATATCAAGATTTAATTTATCTTAAGTGGAGTAATCTTTATTGATAGGTTAGTATGTATGTATGTACAAACCTATGGTCTAATTGTTTGATAATACATAAAGTATCATTGGTTATACAATAGTATCTTAAAGATTTGTAGAAACTGATCACCTCCATGAATCAACCAGATACAAATAAGTGATAGAGTTGATTCTCACTCTGTGAACATTTAAACTCTGTGAACATAACCAAGCAAAAGATGAAACCATCAAAGAAAAAGAGTGTTTTATTAAAATGGTTAATCTTACACACACTCATCAACATGCATCTTAAAATATTATATCTAAATTGGATACATGCATGAATATGATTATTGGTGATCAATATGATGAAAATTCAAATATATGAGGAACAAGGATTTTGAAAATTAACCTGGCAGGACCCATTTAACCATGGGTACCAAAAATAGAAATTTATCTAACCTGCAGGTACTTGGTCTATCTGACCACACTAAGGAATGCTGAAGAAGATGACTTTAGTCAAGAAGATTCAACCAGCTGGAGGCTTAAGACATTTCAGAAATGTTTCTAACAAAATCTTTATTTATCAAAGCCTGTCCTTGAAGACTTGCTGAGCTAACGTGAATGAAGCCCACATAGTTTCTGATCTCCTAATAGAAGCAGAACTCCACAAGTACAAACTGTCAAAGAAGACTACGTTCGTAGTTCTGTCAATACTATCGTAGAGTGATCAGTCCTGAAGATATCTATTTCTATGATATAAGGAGGTTTAAACGATAGTGATGACTTCATTCAGAAGGAGATACGCAAGAATGCCTTCTAATGCACGTGAAGAAGAAGAACTCACACCTCTATGAGAAGATATTATCAACTATGGAGGAGTGATAAGTGGATTTTATATCCACAAGTCGATGTTCATTTCAAGCTTAATTCGTATTACTTTCTCGTTTTCTTGTTCATTTTTACTCGTTTCTTGTTCTTTTATGTGTAGGGTGGTCATTGTGGCAAAGCATGGAGAAAGGAGGTATTTTGGAGAAAAAGTGGAATTAATGTGGAAAATGGAGCAGTCAACTTGCAGAAGGCACCCCCGCCGGGGCGGGCCCTTTTTGCCTGTGCACCCCCACCGGGGCGGGGGGTGTCAAATTCTGAGTGTCCTGTTATGGTTTGAACTCTGTTGGGAAGTGGATTGTAATACTATGGTTAGCGCATGGATTCTAATGAGTGAGAGATTTTGGCCAGAACATGAGGGGATATATATTGCATTACAAACAACAAATCAATCATCACGCGAAGAATATTATAGAGATTATTTCCAGAATTTGATTGCAAGCTTTGGAGGAGTGATTGGAAGAGAATTTCGGGACGATTGCAATTCTAGGCTATGTGAAGGGTGGTTTCACATTATTCTTCATTTTAGTTTTATATTTTTAATTGGAAGGATGTTTCCTTTGAGTTATTCAGTTTTTAGTTTATTCGTTATGAACTAATTCACTTATTAGGCTTATGATGGATCCATGTGTGAAATGATGATTTTATAATTTTGATTTCCAGTTCAATAAAGTATTTTTAGTTTATCTATATTAACTTGAACGTGAATTTATGAATTGCTTGATCAACAATTCTTTGTGGATTTGTATGGAATAGAGAGAGGATATTCAAATCTAGACTTGGTTAATATAGCATGTGTCATGAATTTTGTGAATAGCAGATTCTTGAGTTAAGGTAGAGATATGCTTGGCATCGCATGTAATCAGATAGAGAACTTAATCTTAAACCTTCTTTAATTTCAGTTCACATAGAGTTATAGTGAGTTGGTTGATTAAGGTGTTTAACTTGTTTCTATCTAAATTGTGGATTTAAGTTAATACGGTATTAGTACTTCGAGAGGTGGGTAGTACTACATTCGTGTTCTTGATTAATAAACTGGGATATTGAGTTGAATTGGAATAAAAGTTTGAAAATCAGAGTGAAGCTTAGGGTGAAATCATAAGTCCAATTCTCCATCAATTGTTTGAAATTCCGAATTTTGATATTTGTGATTGTTTTGTGATAGTTTATTTAATTATTAATTTAGTTTCTATAATTTTAAACAATTGAATTGAATAGTTTAATAGAATTAGGATTAATAGGAAATTTATAATTGTGAAGTTAAATATCTTGCTAATTTGTCTCCGTGGGAACGATACTCTACTCATTACTATATTACTTGTTGATCACGTATACTTGCGTGTTTTGCGTATATAGATTTTACCCAACAAGTTTTTGGCGCCGTTGTCGGGGACAATTTAGTTTATATTTTAATATTTCTACAATATCAGTTTAATTAGTCCAATTTTACTTCAACACTTTTTGTTTTGTTTTGTTCTTCTTATTTCAGGTTTTTGACATTGGTTTATGAAAACTTGATCCAAAAATCCAGACTTTCTTCCATTTGAGGACGATATTGAGAGAAGGTTTCAGAAGTTAAGTAAGTGGATCAAGGAAACAAGGGACGAATTCGAAAACTCTGATAAGGAAGAAGCAATGGCTGCCGAAGACCAGAAAGCGTTGAGGGATTTTGCAACACCTAAGGTGACTAATCTGCAGTCGAGTATCACTTGGCCTGCAATAGCTATGAATACTTTTGAAATTAAGCCTGGGACCATTAAGATGACGCAGAATTCAGTTCAGTTTGGGGGAATGGAAAATGACGATCCGAACGAGCATTTAATCAGTTTTCTGGAAATGTACGACACTTTCAAGTACAATGGGGTGTCGGATGAGGCAGTAAGATTTTGCTTGTTCCCGTTCACTTTACGGGACAAGGCGAAGAGTTGGTTGCATTCTCTGCCGTCGGGATTGATAACTACGTGGGAAGACTTGGCTCAGAAATTTCTTGCCAAATTTTTCCCACCGGCAAAAACTTCCAAAATGAGGAATGACATTATAATGTTTGAGCAGCAAAATGGGGAGTCGCTATATGAGGCATGGGATATATACAAGGAGTTATTTAGAAAGTTCCCACAACATGGATTGCCCAAGTGGCTGCAAATGAACACCTTTTATAATGGACTACATGGGAATGTCAAAACCAATATTGATGCAACGTCGGGTTGAGCGTTCATGGCTAAGAGTTATGAGGAAGTCTACAATTTGATTGAGACCGTGGTGGCCAATAACTACCAGTGGCCCACAGCAAGAATGACACAAGCAAAGACAGTTAGGGTTTGGAAGTAGATGGGGTAACAGCAATACAAGCACAAATTTCTGCGCTGTCCAAGAAGTTGGATGCCATGACAGGTGCTCAGGTACAGCAAGTTATAGTAGAATGTGAATTGTGCATGGGTGACCATCCTACAGATCAGTGCGCAGTCAATCCAGTGTCTGTGTAGTTCGTACGGAGCTACAATAAAATTTCGCAAAATACATACCAAAACACTTACAACCAGAGGAATAGGAACCACCCAAATTTCTTGTGGAGCAATAACCAGCAAAATCAAGCTCTACAACCGTCGTATCCCTTAGGTTTTCAGAATCACCAACAATCGGTTCAACATCAGGAAAGGAAATCAGATTTTAAGGAAATGGTGTCGAAGTACATAATTAGCAATGAGGAAGCAATGAAGAATCAAGCAATGGCAATGAAATCACAAGAGATGGGTATCAAGAATTTAGAAAATAAAATAGGACAGATGGCGTTAGCATTGTATAATAGACCACAAGGAACGTTACCAAGTGACACCGAAAGAAATCCAAAGGGAAACCATGAACAGTGTAACGCAATCACACTCAGGAGGGGTAAGGAATTGGGTTCTAATTATGGTGAGAAAACTAGTACAAGAGGCGAAGATGAGGATGCAAGGGATGACTTAAAAATGAATTCTACAGAGAAAGCGGTGGAAAAAGGACAGAAAGATAAACTAATTTCAGTTACACCACCGACACCTTTTTCTCGCAGGCCAGAAAGTGAAAAGTTGAAGAATCTGTTTTCAAGGTTCATGGATATATTCAAACAATTACATATCAATATTCCATTTTCCAAAGCACTGGAGCAGATGTCGAGTTAAATTAAGTTCATGAATGACATTCTGTCGAAGAAACGCAAGCTTCAAGATTTCAAAACAGTGGCATTGACTGAAGAATGCAGTGCAATACTGCAGCAAAAGCTCCCTCCTAAATTAAAAGATTCGGGGAGTTTCACAATCCCGTGTGCAATTGGAAATCAAGACTTGGGAAGAGCGATATGCGATCTAAGAGCGAGTATTAATTTGACGCCACTTTCTATTTACCGAAAGCTGGGATTAAAGGAAGCAAAATCGACCAATATTAGTCTACAACTCACAGAGAGATCACTAACATATCCACTAGGAATAGTTGAAGACGTATTGATTAAGGTTGATTTGTTAATTTTTCTGGCCGATTTTATGGTACTAGACTTTGAGGAAGACAAGAACATCCCCATTTTTTTGGGATGACCATTTCTGGAAACATGGCGAACATTGATTGATGCACCTAACGGAGAACTGATAATGAAAGTGTTCGATCAAGTAGTAAAGGTGAAGGTGTTTAAAGAAATCCCAATCCCGACTGACAAGGAAGAGTGCGAGTTGCTCGAAAATTCTACACGCGTCAAGTTCATGGGATTTCAAGGAGGATAATGGTCTAAAGGCGTTAATTTAGGATAGAAATTCAAATTCATAACCAAATATTTAAGTGAATGGACACGCATTACAACAGTGTTGGTGTTATGCGACAAATATAAATCATGCCGTAGATAGCCCAACCGATCCTGGATGAAACAAGGAGTAGACAGGCTGAATGACTTAAAATAAAGTGCTAATTGGGAGGGAATCCAATCATTTCTTTTTAGTTATTTCATTTTTATTTTCATTTTAATTTTTTCTGTATTAGTTATATTATATCTTAGGATTTTAGTTTATCGATTTATTTTATTTTATTGATTCGTTCTATGATTCTTGGAATTCTCTCAATCATACTCAAACTGATCAACAATCTAATAACTTTTACGTTTCATAGCTTTCAGGATGGGAAAATGCAATTTTGGTGGCATAGCAAGAATACAACAATGTAAAATCTGGCCAACATACAGTGGGCATGCCCGCCGGGGCTGGCTCAATTGGCCTTGTACCCCCCGCCAGGGCGGGGGTACTGGAATCCCAACTTTAATTCGACAGTTACACATTGTCCACTTCATTCTCTTCCCATTTAGTCAACTCGTTCCCACTACGTCTCTTTCCCCCCACTTCAACTTCAACATCTACCCATTCTACAAATTCCTACCCACGATTTAGCCAAATATCTTCATTATCTCATCCCATTATTATCCATAAACCCATAAACCCATTACCACCATTCTATTACTTCAACCCCTTCTCTCCACACACTATCTCTATATATGTTCACACCCTCTCAACATAATTTCCTCACAACCTTGCAAATACTTATCACCCAGCCTCGAATTAGAGTTTCAAGTGGGAGAATTAAGCTGACACCTACTAGTGAGCAATAATCCTACACATTATTCTTCTTCTCCTTCAATTCTTACCACGAAAGTTGACAAAGTTGGGGGAAGTAACTTATATGCACACCAAGTGTTTGAGAAATTGTGTGAACTAAGTTCGAGGGAATGGTAGGGTGTTAACAGTGAGTTCAGACAGTCGGAGTCGATGGCTTCGCAACCCACATCAAAATGCCAAAGGGGGAGAAAGTTCACGATCCGCACAACCGACACGAACTTTTGATCGCCGAAAATTTGTGAGTGTCGCCGCCGCCACTCGGTATGATTATATGATGACAAAAGCCCTTACACCAGAGCAGGGGTTCGCACCGGATCCCGTTGATGGGGAGATGATGCCTCAAATTTATCAGAAGGGGTGGAATAAATTCACCCAAGAGACGGAACCCGCCGTGGTCAACATAGTCAAGGAATTTTATACAAAAGTCGGGGACAAAGAGCCATTCAACGCTTTTATGCAGGGTCGCTTGGTCCCGTTCAGTGCTGATGCCATAAACACCTATTATCAGCTGCGGGTGCCACGACAATGCCAGTATGCCCAACTAAGTGATTTTGATCCAGACTATGAGGAAATAATTAAGGAAATGACTAAGCCAGACATAACATGGATCAAAGGATGGAAAGGAGGCAGAGTTTTCCATAACAAAGATCTAAGTTGATATGGAAAAATTTGGTATGCATTCCTATGTGCTAAACTGTATCCATCTCTCCACACCTCAGACGTGACAAAAGAGAAGGCGTTACTGTTATATGCAATTGTGCAAGATTTTCTCATTGACGTCGGGGCAATTATTTGTTTCTCCATCCATCGGTGCTTACGTGGAAACTTTTCGGACAACTTGACACACCCATCACTCATATGTGGGTTGTGTCGCCAAACAGGTGTGAGATGGTCCGAAGATGAGCCCACACAGATGCCACTTGCATTGCTAGACTCCAGAATGATAATACGATATTCTGTATGGGTCGGGGGTGATTCCCATCCTCGAGGATTGGGTTTCATATTTCCACCAGCTTCGGAGGACGAGGCTGAAGCTGAAGATACTTTGGAGGATGAGGATGAGACCATGAGAGATCAAGGAACCGAGCAGGTACCGCTGACCAAGGCACTATCCAGTTCTCAGTTCCTAGACCACATGTTCGATGCTATGAACGCGTCATTTGATTCACTCAACATGACGCTTCAGAGTTTTAATCCAGCTGCGCAATTTCCATACCAGCAGCCGATGCCACTACCGAGGTTTCTGCCTAGTAACTCAGACGAAGAAGCTCAACCACCACCTCCTCGCGATAGTAGGGAAGTCCTCACATACTTAATTTTGATTATTCATTCAATGAGGACATTGTTTTACTTAAGTTTGGGGGAGCTAAATTCATGTTTGCATGCATATGTAGTATTTAGGTTTAAATTTTGTCATTTTAAATTCCAGTGTTGCATAATTATGTAGGAAGAATTGCATGATAGCTTAGGTGCATACATAGTAGCTTAGGTTATTGTTGTCATTGCATTGTTTTTAGTTTGTAAATAATGCATTTTATAACTAAAAAAATTAGTTAGACATTGTGTTTGCATATGTCCAATAGTGTTGAGGTTCATGTGATTTGTGGGCCAATGATGAGAGTGAGAATAAGTTAACCAATACAGTATTGGTTATTAGAGCTGTGATATAATTTCTATTATGAATCGAATCTTGCGCTTCTTTGCAACTGGTATACAAAAAGGTTAGCACGCAAATAACGTTTTTGTTGACTGATCAGTTCAAATTGATACATAAATAGTTTCTAACGGATAATGCTAGGGTAAATGTGAAAATGATAAGGATAGGCAGTTGTAAGACCCCAACTTATTATAAATGAAATTGAATTTCTCTGTTTATTATTTTGAAATAGTAAGGGTTGAATTGATTAATGTGGTTAGTTATGGGTAAAATGCGCAAATATTTCAAATAAGTTAGTGGTTATAAAATATTCATTATTATCGGGGAATATTCGTTTGGGCGTGGAATATTCTTCTTGTCGGGGAATATTTGTATGACGGCGCAGCCTTTTGTGGGCCCCATAACAAAAAGCGATTGGATGAAGAAAACGACAAGTATGAGTTTTTATAAATAACGGCGTAGTTGTTACCGTTAACACTTTTGGAATACCCGGTGGTTAAAACACAGTAAGACACATTCTTGTACAGTAGCACACGGTATTGCACCAATTATTGACTCTTACGTAAAAAGGCAGTGACACCCCTAAAATAGGTATACATAACCCATCTTGTGTCTCCAAAGGCACTACTCATAAAAATCTGGGGTCTCACAAAGGCACTACTCAATAATTGTTACAGTAATTACTATTCAATATTTTATTGATTCAATAATTGCTACGTTGAAATTTTATATTATTGTTATTTTAATAATTGGCCATCACAATATTTCTCATTATCAGATCAATAATTCATATTATTTTAATAATATTACTAGATAACATTATTGGCAATGTCTAGAATGTTCTGTCTAAGGAGAGGTTTGGTCACCTAATTGCGCGTCAATAAGGAGAAATTCTTATTGGAAAGCCCCCTCTTTCCTGGGAACGGCCTGGTTGCCAGTATTGTGATTCTGTAATATTATTTGTGAATAATTAATTATTGATTTATATGATAATGAAAATATTCATTTTATGTGAATATAGATGGAGAAAATTTTAAAGTGACAATTGTTGAAAATTTGATATTTTATCTTTTTTGATAAAATAATTTATTTAAATATATTATTATATTTTAATAATATAATAATGGTGATATTTTTACAATGAATGTGGGATATATGAATATATGAGGATGAAGGGTATTTTTGTTGCAAAAGTTTTTTAAAACATGTTAAACATGTTTGTGGGCCCATTTCTTGACTGAATTTTGATTATAGCCTGTAAAATCGTTCGTATGAGGATTTCGGTCAATTTCTGTTTGGAATTTGGAAAAACTTTTTTCTAAAAAGTTGTAGAGAATGAAATTTCCTAAGGAAATGACATAAGGTTTGAATTTTTCTGATAAAAGGCTATTTATTATGAATTATTAAAGTTTCGTAGTTCCGAAATAGTTGATTTTTGAAAGTTTTAATTATTTTTAATAATAGAAACGTTTTTTTGTTTTTGTCATTATTGGTGGCTGAATTCAGGTGGTCAAGGTGGGCGTAAGAATTTAAATAAATAATATTAATATTTTATTAAATTTTCTACTTTGGTGTTCTAAGCAATTTCCTATAAATAAGGTGCTTAGGTTAGAATTGAAAATCACACCAGAATCTAATGTTTTCTCTCTCTATAATATCGAGCGTATTTTTGTAAGTATTTTGATACTTTGAGTGTGGCTATACGGTGCAAGTTTCTTTCAGCATTATATCCGATATTCAGTCAGAAGTACCGTCTTTGCGAGGTAAGGGATGTTATTTTCTTCGTAAATGATATTATTTCTTTCAATATCATTATGCCGAAATATTGGTCTGAACTTTTTATCAAATTTGGAACTTTTTGTGTCGGGGTTACTATTCACTATACATTACTATTCACGTATACGGAACTATTCTTGAATACGGCATTATTCACCAAAAAATAAAATTTTCTTCTTTTTGTCCAAGATGTCTATTATGGTTACTATCTTTGATTGTATCCATGTTTTGATCTTTATTTTTGAATTCTGCTTCAAAATGAGGAGTCGCCAAATACATGGTACAGAAATAACTAAGCTCATGGAATAGTAGTAGGAGGGGAGAGACGAGTAAATCATATGCTAGTGTGTCATACCTAAGCTTATTTGTTGGTCATTCGGAGCATATGGTTAATATGTGATATGTTAAATTGTTTAATTAACCTTTGTTTTATGGCAATATTTAAGAATGGCAGCTGAGAATATTAACAGTGGAATGAATGAGACCGTGGAGACACCTTTTCTCACCAATGAGGAGAACGTGCAACAGGCCGGCAATGTTCCTCATGTAAACAACACCACTGAGCAGATGATGAACGACGTGATGATTAGGAGCTTTTTGCAGTTCATACAAAATCAGACGAGGGAGACTCGTGTACAAAATACGGGTGGAAATGATAGCAACGTGCGGCTTGTCACGGCCAAGCAGTTCAAAGAGTTGGGACCACTATAATTTATTGGAAAGCTAGATCCGATCAAGGCAGAGACGTGGATTAAACAAATTACCAAGATATTCGATGTCTTGGGATGCACAGAGGAACAGAAGGTTCCATTTGCAACCTTTATGTTCCGTGGCGAGGCAGACTACTGGTGGGAGTCTGTGAAACGTACCCAGCTTGTCGCACTCAGCATGTCTTGGGAAACAATTCAGAAACTTTTCAACGACAAGTACTTTCCTGAAAGTATTCGCCATATGAAGGAGGTAGAGTTTATTAGACTAGAACAAAACAACATGGCGGTGTCCCAATATGAGGCGAAGTTCACAGAGTTATCCAGGTTTGTACCTCATTTGGTAGAGAATGAGGAACGAATGACGAGGATGTTTCTGAGAGGCTTAAAACCCGAGATTCAGCAATATCTTATCTCTCATAAATTTTCTTTACATTCAGATGTTGTAAACCGGGCTCAATTATTAGAGCGAGATAATGAGTATGTTCAACCGAGGGACCACAACCAGGGTTATACCAGTGGCAGCAGTCATCGGAGCAATGAAAACCATCGGGGAGGAAAATATTCAGACAAAAGCGGTAACCACTCTGGTGGTAATCGTGGCCAATAAAATAGAAGAAGCGAGTCGGGGGGAGATTTTAAAAAAAGGAGATTCAACAATGACACTGTGAAGACGTCAGCGCCAACAGCAACTGGTTTTAAGGGAGGAGAACGACCACCTGTCGTATGCTATAAATGTGGAAAAGAAGGACACATCAGCCCAAACTGTCCACAATAGTTCAAGGTATGCTATAATTGTGGAAAGGAAGGACATATCGCTCGAGATTGTACGGTAGCGAAAACAAGTTCAGTGGGGATGGTGACTCAAAAGGCTGTCCCAGAAACGTCAAAGTCAACGGTTCCTGGAAAAGTATTTGTCGTGACTGGTCATAGTGCAAGGAACCCAAACGAGGTGATCACGGGTAAGCTAATCATAAACTCTTGCGAAGTTTATACCTTATTAGATCCCGCTTCTACCCATTCTTTTATCTCTCCTGCTTGTGCTCAACGTTTAAACTTGACTCCGGAGAAATTAGATCTTGACTTATTTTTGGAGACTCCATTAGGAGAAACTTTCATTGCATCCACTATTTATAAATCTTATTTGATCCAAGTTGGTACCATCACATTACCTGTTGATCTTATTTCTTTGAAAATACTTGCATTTGATGTGATTTTAGGGATTGATTGGTTAACCACTCATCATGCTAAAATTGATTGTTTTTGTTAGGTTGTTAGTTTTCATATTCCTAACCAACCTGTTATGCGAATTCAAGCAACCAAACCTCTAAAGTCAATCACTGTCATATCAAGCCATAAAGCTATTCGTTTATTGAAAAATGGATATCAAAATTTCTTAGCCCATGTCACGGACTTGAAAAAAAATACGTCAGATGTGAATAATATTTCTATTATTAGTGAATTTCCTGACGTATTTCCTGAAGAACTTCCCGGTCTACCCCCAGACCGTGAAGTTGAATTCTTTATTGACCTTGAACCTAGTACAAAGCCCATTTCTAAAACCGCATATCGAATGGCTCCTATTGAACTTAAGGAGTTAAAGGTCCAACTACAGGAGTTGTTGGACATCGGTTTCATTCGTCCTAGTACATCTCCTCTAGGTGCTCCTGTTTTATTTGTAAAGAAGAAAGACAGGAGTATGCGACTTTGTATTGACTATAGAGAATTGAACCATATCACCATCAAGAATAGGTATCCGCTACCTCGTATTGATGACCTATTTGACCAGTTGCAAGGAACACAATTCTTCTCAAAGATCGATCTTCGTTCAGGATATCATCAGCTGAAGATTAGAACTGAGGATATTCCAAAGACTGCCTTCAGAACTCGGTATGGGCATTATGAATTCTTAGTCATGTCTTTTGGATTAACTAATGCTCCTGCGGCTTTCATGGATATGATGAACTGAGTATTCAAGGATTATTTGGATCAGTTTGTTGTCGTCTTTATTGATGACATCCTCATATATTCCAAAAGTCATGAAGATCATGAGCACCATTTGAAGCTGGTTATGCAAAGGCTTCGTGATAACGAGCTATATGCCAAGCTGAAGAAATGCGAGTTCTAGCTTAAAGAAGTAGCATTCCTTGGGCACATGGTGTCAAAACATGGAGTATCTGTTGACCCAACGAAGATTGAAGCAATACAAAGTTGGGAGCAACCGAAATTGCTGACCGAAGTACGTAGCTTTTTGGGCTTAGCTGGTTAATATCGGAGATTTGTGGAAGGATTTTCTCGAATTGCTACTCCGTTAACTCAGCTGACTCATAAAGATAAAAATTTGTATGGAGCGAGGAATGCGAGAAGAGTTTCCAAGATCTCAAGAGGAGACTCATTTCTGCACCTGTTCTGACAATACCATCTAGTTCAGATGGATTTGTTATTTACAACGATGCATCAGGTAAAGGGTTAGGATGTGGTTTCATGCAACATGGGAAAATCATAGCATATGCCTCGCGACAACTTAAAGAGTATGAAAGAAATTATCCTACTCATGATCTAGAGTTGGCAGCGGTCGTTTTCACGCTAAAGATCTGGAGGCACTATTTATATGAGGAGAAAGTGGAAATATATTCAGACAATAAAAGTTTCAAATATTTCTTCACCCAAAAGGAACTCAACATGTGGCAACGACGTTGGCTCGAGTTATTGAAAGATTATGACCATACCATCCAATACCATCTTGGAAAAGTAAACGTGGTAGCTGACGCATTGAGTAGAAGATCATATGCGGGTACAAGTGCAATTTTGTTAACACAAAGGCCCATTTTATATGACTTGCAAAGGATGGAGATAGAGATAAAGGCTCTAAGTACCCATGTGATGATATCAAGCATACGAGTAGAACCGACTTTAATTAATAAAGTTAAACCTGCTCAAGCTACAGGCATGGATCTGAAGCATATGAAGAAGAACGTGCAAGAAGGTGTTATTCCAGAAGCAAGAATCGATGAAGAAGGAATACTTCGAGTCAACTCCAGACTTTGTGTTGCTAACGATTCTGACTTGAAGCATAGAATCATGATGGAGGCACACAACACACCGTTTGTAATCCATCCTGGGAGTACCAAAATGTATCATGATCTTGGACATAAATTTTGGTGGAACAATATGAAGAGAGAGATCGCGAAGTTTATCTCGAGGTGTTTAACTTGTCAACGTGTAAAGGTGGAGAATCAAGTGCCAAAGGGTCCATTGCAACCACTTGAGATTCTGAAATGGAAGTGGGAACACATTACCATGGATTTTGTTACGGGTCTTCCCACAGTTTCTCAAGGCATAAATGCGATTTGGGTTATTGTTAAAAGATTAACTAAGTCTGCTCATTTCTTGCCGATATGGGAGACTTATTCCCTTGAATGTCTTGCTCGTATATACGTAAATGAAATTATGAGATTGCATGGCATGTCAGTATCCATAGTTTCGGATCGTGACCTAAGATTCACTTCACGATTTTTGATTAGCTTGCAAAAAGCTATGGGCACGGATTTACGATTCAGTTCGGCATACCATCCTCAAATGGACGGGCAATCAGAGAGGACTATTCAAACTCTTGAAGATCTATTAAGACTTTGTGTCCTAAATTTCAAAGGGATTTAGGATAAGTACCTACCATTGATGGAATTCTCCTACAACAACAGTTATCAGGCAAGTATAGGTGTGGCTCCATTTAAAGCATTGTATGGACGAAAGTGTCGCTCTCCAGTATGTTGGGATGAGGTGGGAGAAGCAACGTTATTGGGACCAGATTTGGTACGAATGACTACAGAGAAGATCCAAATGATTCGACAACATATACAAACGACACAGGATCGACAAAAGAGTTATGTGGATATTCATCAAAAGGACGTGGAATTTGACATTGGGGATCATGTATTGTTACGTATTGCTCCATGGAAGGGAGTTACAAGATTCGGGAAGAGAGGAAAGCCCAATCCATGATTTATCGGTACATTTCAGATTCTTGACCGAATAGGAAATGTGGCCTATAGACTCACATTAACTCCAAGTATGTCTCGTGTTCATAATGTTTTTCATATATCTGTGCTACATAAATATGTGAAAGACCCAAACCATGTTATTGAGTTAGAACCGGACGAGATAGCCGAAGACTTAACGTACGAAGAGGTACCTATCAAGATCTTGGATAGGAAAGAGCATGTCCTACGCACAAAGGTCATACCACAAGTCAAAGTTTTGTGAAGGAACCATGCTATAGAGTAAATGACCTGGGAGTTTGAAACGGAAATGAAAGCGAGGAATCCTCACCTTTCGAAACACCAGGTACGTACGTCAATTTCGAGGACGAAATTTCATAAGGATGGGAGGTTGTAAGACCCCAACTTATTATAAATGAAATTAAATTTCTCTATTTATTATTTTGAAATAGTAAGGGTTGAATTGATTAATGTGGTTAGTTATGAGTAAAATGCGCAAATATTTCAAATAATCAAGTGGTTATAAAATATTCATTATTGTCGGGGAATATTCGTTTGGTTGTGGAATATTCTTCCTGTCGAGGAATATTCGTACGACAGCACAGCCTTTTGTGGGCCCCATAACGGAAAGCGATTGGATGAAGAAAATGACAAGTATGAGTTTTTATAAATAACGGCGTAGTTGTTACCGTTAACATTGCTGAAATACTCGGTGGTTAAAACACAATAATACACATTCTTGCACAGTAGCACACGGTATTGCACCAATTATTGATTCTTACGCAAGAAGGCTGTGACACCCTTAAAACAGGTATACATCACCCATCTTGAGTCGCCAAATACATGGTACAGAATTCAAATACAAACTTAAATATACAACATGAGCTATGAGTTTTAATACAAATATTGTCATCTAGACAATATCCACACTCAATAGAATCCTCATTACATTTATTATTATAATATTTCACAGAATAGTAAGGACTACTAATGCACCATCTAGGACAATCACTCTGTTTCCCGACTAGTCCCAGCTACGTTCTCATTTCTTGAAGAGAACAATGAAAGAAAGGGTGAGCTTAACTAGCCCAGCAAGAAATATTATGACTAAGATAATGCAAAATAAATTACCATCAGCCTTCAACAGTGTTAAACTGATACAATATAGCAAACATCAAGTTTAACTGCAGCGGAACAAGCAATCCATTAGAAGACCGAATGGTACTCTGAGAGAACATTTGGATGGTAAGGTTGCGAACTTTAAGGGATTGACTAATTCTCTAATCTCAATTGTAAATTTATTGCTCATAATTTGCTGCTGCTCGTGGCAGGTTTACGAGGAGATCCTCTGGATTTTAATCAGCGGCTTCAAACACGCCAAACCCATCGATGATGTCAGAGGTAACAATCTTACCGAATGGAATGACTGGCAATCTCATCACACGGTCACGTATCTCCGTCCCCGACAGTCGCGGTGCTGGCATATCATGATCTACTTTCGCTTTCCTGAAGTTTTCTCTATTTCTTCGAAACAGGTGATCTACCTACAAGAAACGACAATGACAATAAAACCAACATGACTTTCGACCATTTTATAGATTGAAAGACTTTGTATGGTCCATACAATATGTACAAGCCTACTTCCCATGTGTACTCCATCCAGATAACATACCATAAGCAGGAAAGTCACTTATAGTCCACATAACAGTTACCCTAAGGTTGAAATTTATTTTTGTGGAAACATCTCAAGTCTGTATTCCAACCTCCCACAATACCTTCAACTCGTCTATAAGAGGTCTTAAGTAAACATCTAGGTTCTTTCCAGGACTCTTGAGACCAGGAATCACGAGTGAAAGAAAGAAGTACGGTTGTTTCATACACATCTAAGGAGTCAATTTATACGGAGTAACAATCACAGGTCAACAGGAGTACGGAACAGCTGAGTGGTTGAACAGGGTGAAACCATCAATGGACAATCCAAGCCTCACATTTCTAGGTTCCAATGCAAACCCGGGATGTGCTAAGTTGAAATCTTTCCAGGCCTGCCCATCTTCGAGATGGTTCAGTTCTCCATCTTTGGATGGAGATTTTGAATGTCAAGTCATATGTTCAACTGTTCTTGAAGACATGTACAATCTTTTGAGCCGAGGAGTAATTGGAAAATACCTTAAAATCTTAAAAGGCATATTCGTATTTTTTGTAGTCACACCCTATTTATTAGGCCTAAATCGATCATGACAGCAAAACGTGCACTTTGTCATCTTTTTATTTTCTTTATAAAATAACATGCAATCGTTCGGATATGCATCGATCTTTTGATATCCAAGACCCAACTTCTTCACCATTTATTTACAATAATAGTAGTTATCGGGCAATTTTTGATCGACAGGAAACATATTCTTAATGGCCCTCAAGAGTGACTCAAAACACTCATGGCTCATGTTGTGATCAACCCTTATGTTAAGTAATGTCTCCACTACAGACAATGTAGTGTGCTTTGTGCAACCATGCCACAACGATTCGCTACCCTCGTCTAACAACTTAAAGAATGCTTTGGCATCAGAATTTATAGGTTTCTCTCTGCCTTGTTCCCAATCAAAATCTGGCCCTGCAATATAATGAACCATGTCATTCATATGATGGGTACTGCTGCCTGGATTGTGTACTTGTGCATTGCCACTATCTCTTCTCTGCCCATGTGCCCACCAACATTTTTCGTAATTGTTCATGAACCCAGAAACAAGTAAATGATAGTTTACTATGTCTCTATCCATATAATTTATATTTTTATACTTCAAACAAGGACATCTTATCTTGTTCTGACCATTAACACATTCTGGGTGACTATACACATAATCTAGAAATACTTGGCAACTAGCTCTAAATTCTGTTATAGCGCCTATCTGGGCCCTTGACTTTAGTCTTCTCATCCAACTAGGGTCTGAATAGAGGTCCATGATACCACGGTACCTACTACATACAACATGAGCTTATTAAACTACAATATGGTTATAAGCATATGACTTGAGCATACTTGTAACCATATGATTGTAAGCATATGACTTGAGCATACTTGTAACCATATTGTTTGAGCATATATACTAGCTAGTAAGCATATGACTTGAGAATACTAGTAAGCACATAAAGAGGTTGTTAATATCAGCGATGTTTGTAACGCCCCAGAAAATCAAATTTTTGAGAATTAAATTTTTATTTTTATTAAATGAATTTAATTGATTATTTATGGAGCAAGCTAATCGAAGGTCGTTCTATGACCTAGAAATGTCAGAACATCATAGGATTTTGGCTACGTGGTAGAATTAAAGTGTTTAAATTTCCAAGACGAAAATAAAAGTTTTTCGAGAAATTTTCTAAAAAACACTATTCACGCATTTCTGCTCGGGAATTATTTTTGAACTTCCGAGAAATACGTAATGATAGAATATTGAGGTGAGATGGAATATCTAATAATATTTCAGTTATATAAAACATAATATTTTTCCTGTGGACTTAAAACCTAACGTTTAGGAAATATGACTTTCGAGAAGGAATTTAAATGTATGTAATGAATTAAGCGATGATCGTATTATACATAGGTATTGTACGAGGTAAGGAATACAAATACTATATGAGTTATTATACGAGTACGTATGAATAATGGTATGTCATATATGTTGACTAAGTATATGAATTAGAGTACGAGAATTATACGTATAATATATGTTATAAGGCTTTAAGCCAAATGAAAGGAATTGGTATGATTTGTTAAGTATTATGTGAGCCCAATTATTGGATGGTTAAGTCCAATGTGAGCTTATTAGTGCAAGCCCAATGTTTGTTTAATTACAAGCCCAAAGTAAAATTATGCTAGAAGCCCAAATGATTAAGTAAGTTAATTAAGCTAAGGCCCAAAGTAATTATCCAATGGGTACGAACCATGGAGCAAACCATGGATAGTCCAAAGTGGTAGACAAGAAATGGATGTGATGAACAAGTAAACCTAGAGGCTAAGTTAGTGTGGTGATCACACAAAGTGCATAAATGTGATGACCAAGTAAAGGAAGTAAGGAACAAGTAATCTTAAGTGCTAATCAAGAGATAAGTTAAGTAATAAGCAAATAGCTTAATAGTTAAGTAAGTGTGGTGGACAAGCAAAGTACCTTTATGTGATGAGCAAGTAGACTTTAGGATTAAGCAATGAATAAGTTAAGAAAACTTAATGGCTAAGTGTTGTAATGATCAAGTATATGTGGGGAGCAAGTTTACTTGATTAATAAGCTTGGAATAGTAAGGAGGTGGAGGGATTAATGACCCTTATGCCCTAAATTTGGTTTTCCTATAAATAACAAGCTTAGATTTCATTTGTTAGTTGTTAGGTTTTCATCCAACAACTCATAAATTGAGAGCTTAGTGGCTTGAGAGAATAAACACTTATAAAAGCTAGACTTCCTTTGTTAGATTTTCCACCAATAACTTATACCTTATTGGTTAGACAGAGTAAGTGAAAATAAGCTAGCAAGTTAACCTTTGAAGTTCAAGAATCAAGAAGGAGATTAAAGATTTACCAAGTGTTATTAAAAAGTAAGTGATCTTAAACCATGTTTTTTTCTCTCTTCCATTGATAGAGAAGGGGGTATTGGTAGAACAAGCATGCTAAGAAGAGGTTGGAGTAATGAATCAAAGGGCTTAAGTCTTAATAAGCCGGATAAGTCATAAATAAGAAATTCATTCGTAAATAAGTTATGAACTTATAATGAAAGTATAAGAGCTTGTTAGAATTTATAACATGTTTACCTTAATAAAATTAGTATGATTAATAAGATGTAAGAATAATGATTAAAAGACTTAACTCATTAATAAGTCATATGAAAATAAGACATAAGTCATGAAATGGAAATATAAGTATTTTATACTTTAATAAGTTGCAAAATCATCAAGAATATGTAATAACTTATCATGAACATAAGTTAATGAAGTATGTATGTCAATAGGTTAGTATGTCGTAATGAATCCAAGTGAAATGGTTTAAAAATCTCAAGTAACGAAGTTTCGCCGGAATTTACACGATTAGACGACAATCGTCGAATTCGTGAAAGTCTCGGAATGGAAGTCGAATTTTGATATTGAGCTTGGAAACATTAGTTTTCAATGGAGTCAAGCTGTATTTCTCATTATTGAGTTGCGGACTCGAAAATGGCTGGATTCTGACTTAGAACGAAGAAACGAGCGTTGAACGTTCACAAACGTTTATCGTTTTTGTTAAAAATGGACTAATAGGTGAAATTTTTGTAAATGAAGTCAAATAAATAAAATTCTTGCCTGAACACATAGAGTACGTGATTTGTGAACCGTAGGCTCTTGAACGAGCCAATTCGGACTTATAATGAAGAAGTTACGAGGCCGGGAATCTCACAAGTGTAAAAAGTGTGTCAAATTTTTCTGGTGCACAGAACTGTCACCGCGGCGCCAGCCCAAGGCCAAATAGCCCGCGCCACAGCACCGAGCTTGGCCGAGCAAAGCTGAATCCTTCTGGAGAGTGGCGCCACAGCGCGACAGTTAACAAAGGGACTCGCGCCGCAGTGCCGAGTCCGGTCTCCAAGCCCTAATAGGCGACGTCGCAGCGCGACACAGAGTGTAATAGTTGGCGCCACAATGCCAGACTTAAAACTTAGACAATGAAGAATGGTTACAAGTGGAACATGAATGGGAATTGTTAACAATGAGTTAATGAACTTAATCAAACATTGTTAAGTTATAATTAAACCCCAAGTATGATATCTTAGGGTTAAAGAAAGTTAATTAATGATGAACGTGAATGATATGCAATAAGTGTGCTTAACCAATGACGATCGAGTTTTGATTAATAACGTAAGGACGTTAGTAAGCCGTGAGGAAGGATAATTAACTTGAACCGAGTTGTATTAATGAAATAATTTCACTTAAGTGTTATAAGAGAACGAAGTTGGTAAGGACGATGTAAAAGAATGACGGAAAGCCGAAACCAATAAATAACAAATCTAATACAGGATTAGATTGAGAAGAATGATAAGATTCTTTAGGAACCAAGTATGTTCATTCATGACCTAATGTGGTATGTTATGTGATTATGTGTTATAGAGACTGCAAAGACTCAAAGGAAAAGTAGTTATTCGGTAACAGACGCTGAAGGCAAGTTTTTCCTAAACGCTTGCCTAACCTTCGTGTTAGCCAGGTTTTCAAATGATTCAAGTTATGAGATGCATGTATGGTTTTAAAGAAAGATTTGATGCCCTTTTTTACTCGGCTAGACTAATCTTGATAAGTTAATTGATTTATTTACAAGTCTTTCAATATAGAATTGCTAACGCTATCCTACGCCAACTAATTGGTACGGATTCAAGGTAAGCCTGAATATGAATAAACAAATGTATTTTCATCTAGTATTCGATGGGCACTTGAGGTTGCCACTACTTAAACGTATACACGTTTAATGGATGTAGTGTTGATCAACATAAAGTACTATATGCTGATCACCTAGAAGTGCTCGTAAGATATGCCGGACTTACGAACTTCGTGCCGGGTTGTCCTTTTTAAAGAAACTATAAGACGTTCACGTCTTGAACCAGAATTGATGAATATTGTTATTGTAAAATGTTTTGAAGGAAAAGAAATGTTATTTTCAGTTATTGATAGTACTGAAAGTATTATGCATACAAGCCAATCATGTATGATGATAAAGCATATACTGTGTAATCAATCTTATTTATTTATTAATAAAAGAATTATTTATTAAAGGCATTTATTATCTACATGGTGTTGTTTTAATATTATGTGGTAAACCCATAGTTTTAAGCAATGCTTTTAGAATCATGATGAGATCATGCTAATGAGATCTAAATTCTTAGATAGCTTAAAACTAAAATGTTCCCAATCAATGGATTACTAAAAAGGGGATTAGTGAATCCGGATAGATTGGTACGTACGTTGTTTGCTCATTGGATGAGGATGATTGATCTCATGATCATTTGTGTGGAGACACTAAAGCAAGTATGTAGGTGCTTATTAGAGAATAAGTTCACTGAACGTGACTCGCTAAGGAATACCTAATGGAGTTTTACATGCCTGTCAATAGGAATTCCTATAGTGATAGTAGTACAAATGATCCTTAGACTTGAGATCGTCATAGTATCTTATATATAATTAATTACACTTTGACTTATTCCTTAAGACTCTTAGAGTATATCAAAGGGTATGCTTGGGTGTAATAAGTTATATATGAAGATAATGAAAGATCAATAAAGAATCTACCACTTCTAGTAAAAGAAGAGAAATATCCTATGTGATTCGATAAATGACAACCCAGGAATCCTTGGCCAAGGTGGAATGAAATTAGAAAGCAGTTTCTAATTTGCATTCATTAGGAGTTGTGCATTTAGGAATCGAAATACATATAATTAAATAAAATAAGACTTGACAGTAATTCCATGTCTTATATTTAATTGGGACATTGTATGGTGGAAGGATTGAATTGTATGGTAACTATTTACTCAAAGGTTCTTTTATGATTGATGTTGAAATCTATATTATCTGGAAAGTCGTTGATCGCTAGGGAGGCTTATCCCTATTGTAGAATAAATATTATTTATTTAAATAAATTATTCGTTTAATTTATTTATTTAAATGAGATTAGAATTGTTCTAATTGATTTATTCACAACCGGTTTAATATGGAGAACCTAAAGGGTCACACCATAAAAGGAAGAATAATTATTTAAGAAGTTAATGGCATAATCGTAATAATATATTAAGTATATTTAATTTAATCTATGGTGATAGAATAAATTAAATAGCTTAATATTTATTGTTTAATTTTTTAAAAATATTAAATATAAATTAATAAGAGGAGTCTTATTATTATTATTACAATTATTATTATTTTAATTTCTAAAAGAGTTTAGGAATTAATTTAATATAAGTACTCTCATTTATTCCTAATTGGATTAGGAAGGAAAATTAGTTAAAGGAGTTTAATTAATTATCCCTAATAGGATTAGGGAGCCCATTTAATTAAAAGAGTTTAATTAAATAAATAATACCTTATTTTAATTAAAATAGGGTTACCTGATATCTTTATAAGAGGAGTCTTATATCAGATATCAAACATACGTAATTCCAAGAGTTGGAGAGTACGCCTCCTTTTCTATACAGATAGGAAAAACTAGGGTTTGAGCCAATATCCCTTCTTCTTGAAAATTCTTCTTCCTTGGTGGATCACCTATAGAGGCCATACACTTGGGTGGCTTACATTGATCAAAGGAAGGAATCTACCCGGAGATTCAAGGAGATCGCGGAGAAGTAGGAGGTGAACTCGTACCTGAGGAAGCTCGTTTCTACAAGGGTATGATTTCATAATTTCTTATTCTTCGATTAATTAATAATATCCATAAAGAATGATCCGGGTAATTGGTTTGTGAAAATTTTTTAAAATCTGATTTTATTACGCTTTCGCTATTTTTGCAATTTGATTGCTACTTTGATTTTCACAAATCCCAACAGTGGTATCAGAGCCAAACTTTATGCGAATTATTAATTATTTTGATTCCATATATGTATGGGTATTAATTTAGAATAATTTATTGGGCATAATTTGTTGTATAAAATTATTATTTTATGAAAAAAGAAAAAAAAATTAAAATTAATAATTTTATTTTGCCGAAAACTGTTTCGGGAAACGTTTTTTTTTTCTTCTTTTTCGAATCCGTGCGTGTCATGTTTTTTGAAGGGATCCGGTTTTCTGTGCCTTCAAGAATCTATATTATATATATATTTGATCCTAATTCGGTTGTTTATGATCAAAGGCAGGCGGGTTTTTTTTTTTTTCAAAGTCACGTGGACAGCAGGTTGGGCCATTTGATAGTCACGGATTTCGTATATGGCAGTATGGGCTGTTTCAAGTTTTGGTTTTATAATATATATAATATATTTGATATATATGTATATATATTATATTATCTATAATAGTATTCGGTTTTTCAACTTTTAGTTTTCAAGCTCATGAGCTGCTTCACGTGATTTTGGAATATTATATATATATATATATATATATATATATAATAGTTATATATATATATATATATATATATATATTAATCTTAATAATTTTATAATAAAAATAAAGAGTTTATTTTAATCTTGAAATTGGATTTCATGCGACATAAAATTGCCCATTAAATGATACTCATATATATATGGAATGATTTTATTTATTGATACATATGGTGATATGTATGTTAATAAATGGGATTGATTATGGACAATTGACCAATGTGATTGGATTTATTTTAGTTGGATGTTTGAATGAATGGGTTTTATTAAATGGGGTCTGCGTACCTCGTCTTTTCTGATTTTCTTCTTGATGTAAATTCTATCTCTCTCCTATGTACTTCCCCTTGACTGCTGATCAAGGTTTCTATTTAAATTAAATAGTTTAATGTAATAGGATTAGTTAGAATTTTTTCGAAGAACCGGAGATCAAGGAGCGTTTGAAGACCCGTTTGTAATGGAGCCCGGGTTTAAATGTAATAGTTATATTTAAATGTTTATTCTTGCACCCTAGGGTTTGACCTTTTGGTTCACTTGGTGGCTCTAGTGAACCAAACTAGAATAAAGTCCATAATCAATCCGGGTAGAATATAGTATTCTATATGTGCATGCTAGTATTATATATATTATATATTATGCAAACATGCTTCGCATGTTTAATAATATGACGCGTATTTTATATATATATTTGCATGCGCGCTAAACAAGATGAGACAAATAATAACAAATCCCTCAACAAAATTATATTAAGTTGTAACGTTCAAAGATATTTGGAATATCGAATGTCGCCTTCTAGCATGATAAAAACAATAGAGCATTGAATATTTAATATGAGTTTGTTGTGCACACACAAGGCGAGTATTAAATATTTGAGATGTTGTTTTTATTACATTTGATGTTTATAAGGAATTGAACATTACCACTTTGTTGTGCACACACAAGGGTTGTAGTTTTCTCTTCACTTATATGGAAAATGCTGGGTATGACTTAACTTAAATCATTTTAGTTCGGATGTGCACACACTTGACCATTATGATTTAAGAGGCAAAATATAAGGAGTTACATGATGATGTAATTGACAATAGTTGTCTACCTATTTATTTATATATAGTTTGTTGTGCACACACAAGGCTATATACATTTGAAATGGGATCCTTATTCTCACTAACAAATCTTTAATTAGATATTGCCGAACTATATTCATGAGGGTAATATAGTTTGAAGAAAATAGTGGGAGATACCAATATAAAATAAGACCTAATTTATTTTGGTAATTAATTAAATAAATGTTTGCTAAAATATTGTCTTTTTACATGCAGAATTTTGAAAATGTCACATTCACTAATTTCACTGCGTAGCATACTTGATGCTAACAAACTGACCGGACCGAACTACACGGACTGGTTAAGGAATCTGAGAATTGTTCTCACTGCTGAAAAGATTTCTTATGTCCTAAATTCGCCCGTACCTGCAAAAGTTGCAGAGACAGCCTCTGAGGAAGAGATTGCTACTTTTAAACAGTGGCAAGATGATGCATCTGTGGCTCAATGCATCATGCTCGCATCCATGAGTAACGAGCTTCAGCGTCAGCATGAGAACATGGATGCTCCTACTATACTGCTGCACCTGCAAGAGCTGTATGGTGAGCAAAGTAGGACTGCTAGATATCAGATATCTAAGGAGCTCTTCCGATCTCGGATGACCGAGGGTACTACTGTTGAGACTCATGTCCTAAAGATGATCAATCTGATTGAACGTCTTGGACAGCTTGGGTTCGTCATGGATGGGGAGTTGAGTCAAGATTTGATCTTGCAGTCACTCCCTGACACCTTCTCACAATTTGTTGTGAATTTTCACATGAATAAGTTGGACGTCAGCTTGCCTGAGTTACTTAACATGTTGAAAACTGCTGAAGGTGACTTCCCATCTAAGAAGAACCATGTCTTACTGGTGGATGATTCTTCCAAGAAAAGGAAGAGGCCCAAGGTATCTTCTGAAAAGAAGAAATCCAAGAAGGCTAAGGGAAAGGCGAAAGTGAAGGATCAAAAGAAACCTGATCCAGATAGCAAAGGAATTTGCTTCCATTGCAACAAGCCGGGTCACTGGAAGAGGAACTGCAAGGATTATCTTGCGGAAAAAAAGCAGAAGAAGCTTGGAGAAGCTTCGAATCCTAATCAAGGTTTGTTTATGATTGAAATTAATTTTTCTGAAAGTCAATCTTCTACTTGGGTATTGGATACCGGCTGTGGTTCTCACATATGTAATAATATGCAGGGACTGGTCAGAAGTAGAAAGCTGAGCAAGGATGAGATCGTCCTACGAGTGGGAAATGGAGCAAAGGTTGCTGCATTAGCTGTAGGGACTTATTATTTAGCACTGCCTACGGGCAAGTCCATTAGTCTAAATAATTGTTATTTTGTTCCGTCACTTATTAGAAACATTATTTCAATATCTGTATTGGATATGGATGGTTTTGACATTATAATAAAGAACAATAGTTGTTCTATTTATAATAATAATGTTTTATATGGTGTTGGTAATTTACGAAATGGACTTTACATTCTTAACTTGCATGAAAATATACTTCAAATTGAACAAACTAAGAAAAGGAAAAGAGATGATGTTAATTATACCTATATGTGGCACTGTAGACTTGGTCATATTAATGAAACAAGATTATCTAAGTTGTATAAAGATGGGCTCCTAGAGCTATCAGATTATGAATCATATCCAACTTGTGAATCTTGTCTCATGGGAAAAATGACTAAATCTCCTTTTAGTGGAAAAGGAGAAAGAGTTACAGAGTTGTTAGCGTTGGTACACACAGATGTATGTGGACCTATGACAACGAATGCACGAGGAGGGTATTCTTATTTTATTACATTCACTGATGATCACTCAAGATTTGGATATGTGTATTTAATGAAATACAAATCTGAATCATTTGAAAAGTTCAAAGAGTTCAGAAGTGAAGTAGAGAAACAAACGGGAAAAAGTATTAAGATTCTTCGATCAGATCGAGGTGGTGAATTCTTAAGCAGTGAGTTTCTCGATTGTCTCAAAGAAAATGGTATAATTTCACAATGGACTCCACCAGGGACGCCACAGCTGAATGGTGTGTCTGAAAGGAGAAATCGAACACTGTTGGACATGGTTCGTTCCATGATGAGTTTTACCGATCTTCCGGTGTCATTCTGGGGATATGCTCTAGAAGCTGCCATATATCTACTAAATAAGGTTCCCTCAAAATCCATCCCTAAGACCCCATATGAAATATGGACAGGGAAGAAACCTAGTCTTAAGCATGTTAAGATTTGGGGATGTCCAGCTTATGTGAAAAAGTTTCAGAACGATAAGCTTGGGGCAAGATCTGATAAGTGTACTTTTGTGGGATATCCTAAAGAAAGTTTAGGATATTATTTTTTCAATCCTACTGAACAAAAGGTGTTTGTTGCCAAACATGGTGCCTTCTTGGAAAGGGAGTTTATCCTTGAAGGGGTCAGTGGGAGGAAAATAGATCTTGAAGAAATTCAAGAACCACAAACCACTACAGATCAAAGTGAGGTACCTAACCAAGTAGAGATTCCTTCTGTACCACACCCTATTCGTAAATCTGGAAGAGTACCAAAGATACCAGAGAGGTATGGACTTGTCATAGAAGATGACAATGAGGTACGCATCATAGATGATGATGATCCATTGAATTACGAACAGGCTATGAGTAGTAAAGACTCAGAGAAGTGGCAAGAAGCCATGAAATCCGAGATGGACTCCATGTATGAGAACCAAGTATGGACTTTGGTTTCACCACCTGAAGGCATTAAGCCTATTGGGTGTAAATGGGTCTTTAAAAGAAAGACTGGAGCAGACGGCAAGGTAGAGACCTATAAGGCCCGACTGGTCGCAAAAGGTTTCAAACAAAGACAAGGAGTTGACTATGATGAAACCTTCTCACCAGTAGCAATGCTCAAGTCCATTCGGATTTTGCTTGCGATTGCAGCTTACCATGACTACGAAATCTGGCAGATGGACGTGAAAACGGCCTTCCTCAATGGGAAACTTGAGGAGGATGTTTATATGACACAGCCAGAGGGATTTGTTTCAAAGGTTGGAACAAATCAAGTCTGTAAGCTACAACGATCTATTTATGGATTGAAGCAAGCTTCTCGTAGGTGGAACATCCGTTTTGATGAGACAATCAAAAAGTTTGATTTTATTAAAAATGAGGATGAGCCATGTGTGTACAAGAAGGTTAATGGGAGCGCTGTTTCATTCCTTGTATTATATGTTGATGATATATTACTGATAGGGAATGATATTCCTATGCTACAATCAATTAACATCTGGTTATCTAAACACTTCTCCATGAAGGACTTGGGAGAAGCATCCTATATTTTGGGGATAAAGATCTATAGAGATAGATCTAAAAGGATGCTTGGCTTGTCCCAAGGAACGTACATTGACTCGATGCTAAAGAGGTTTAGCATGGAAGATTCCAAAAGAGGTCTCATGCCGATGAGCCATGGAATACATCTCTCCAAGAAACAGGCCCCAAAGACACCTGAGGAGAGAGACTGTATGAGTAAGATTCCTTATGCTTCAGCAATAGGATCAATCATGTATGGTATGATATGTACTAGACCAGATGTCGCTCATGCACTTAGTGTAACAAGCAGATATCAGTCGAATCCAGGAGAAGAACACTGGAAGGCAGTGAAAAATATCCTAAAGTACTTAAGAAGAACTAAGGATGTATTTCTTGTCTACGGTGGGTCTGAATTGAAACTAGAGGGCTTCACAGACTCAAGTTTTCAAACAGACCAAGATGACAGTAAATCCGTTTCGGGGTATGTGTTTACCTTAAACGGTGGCGCAGTGAGTTGGAAGAGTTCCAAACAGCAAACAGTTGCTGATTCAGTGACAGAGGCAGAGTACATAGCTGCAAGTGAAGCTGCAAAGGAAGCTGTTTGGATGAAGAAGTTCATTACCGAACTTGGTGTGGTTCCTAGCATTACAGGACCAGTGCCTTTATTCTGTGACAACACTGGAGCTGTTGCGCAAGCTAAGGAACCCAGGTCTCATCAGAAATCCAAACATGTGTTGCGGCGATTTCATTTGATCAGAGAGATCATTGAAAGAGGAGACGTCACCCTGGAGCGTGTGGACTCTCAAGACAATATTGCAGATCCATTTACTAAAGCGTTAACACAACAGCAGTTTGATCGCCACTTAGAGAAGATGGGTATGAGATACCACGGCGATTGGCTTTAGTGCAAGTGGGAGATTGAAAGTATTATGCATACAAGCCAATCATGTATGATGATAAAGCATATACTGTGTAATCAATCTTATTTATTTATTAATAAAAGAATTATTTATTAAAGGCATTTATTATCTACATGGTGCTGTTTTAATAATATGTGGTAAACCCATAGTTTTAAGCAATGCTTTTAGAATCATGATGAGATCATGCTAATGAGATCTAAATTCTTAGATAGCTTAAAACTAAAATGTTCCCAATCAATGGATTACTAAAAAGGGGATTAGTGAATCCGGATAGATTGGTACGTACGTTGCTTGCTCATTGGATGAGGATGATTGATCTCATGATCATTTGTGTGGAGACACTAAAGCAAGTATGTAGGTGCTTATTAGAGAATAAGTTCACTGAACGTGACTCGCTAAGGAATACCTAATGGAGTTTTACATGCCTGTCAATAGGAATTCCTATAGTGATAGTAGTACAAATGATCCTTAGACTTGAGATCGTCATAGTATCTTATATATAATTAATTACACTTTGACTTATTTCTTAAGACTCTTAGAGTATATCAAAGGGTATGCTTGGGTGTAATAAGTTATATATGAAGATAATGAAAGATCAATAAAGAATTTACCACTTCTAGTAAAAGAAGAGAAATATCCTATGTGATTCGATAAATGACAACCCAGGAATCCTTGGCCAAGGTGGAATGAAATTAGAAAGCAGTTTCTAATTTGCATTCATTAGGAGTTGTGCATTTAGGAATCGAAATACATATAATTAAATAAAATAAGACTTGACAGTAATTCCATGTCTTATATTTAATTGGGACATTGTATGGTGGAAGGATTGAATTGTATGGTAACTATTTACTCAAAGGTTCTTTTATGATTGATGTTGAAATCTATATTATCTGGAAAGTCGTTGATCGCTAGGGAGGCTTATCCCTATTGTAGAATAAATATTATTTATTTAAATAAATTATTCGTTTAATTTATTTATTTAAATGAGATTAGAATTGTTCTAATTGATTTATTCACAACCGGTTTAATATGGAGAACCTAAAGGGTCACACCATAAAAGGAAGAATAATTATTTAAGAAGTTAATGGCATAATCGTAATAATATATTAAGTATATTTAATTTAATGTATGGTGATAGAATAAATTAAATAGCTTAATATTTATTGTTTATTTTTTTAAAAATATTAAATATAAATTAATAAGAGGAGTCTTATTATTATTACAATTATTATTATTTTAATTTCTAAAAGAGTTTAGGAATTAATTTAATATAAGTACTCTCATTTATTCCTAATTGGATTAGGAAGGAAAATTAGTTAAAGGAGTTTAATTAATTATCCCTAATAGGATTAGGGAGCCCATTTAATTAAAAGAGTTTAATTAAATAAATAATACCTTATTTTAATTAAAATAGGGTTACCTGATATCTTTATAAGAGGAGTCTTATATCAGATATCAAACATCGTAATTCCAAGAGTTGGAGAATACGCCTCCTTTTCTATACAGATAGGAAAAACTAGGGTTTGAGCCAATATCCCTTCTTCTTGAAAATTCTTCTTCCTTGGTGGATCACCTATAGAGGCCATACACTTGGGTGGCTTACATTGATCAAAGGAAGGAATCTACCCGGATATTCAAGGAGATCGCGGAGAAGTAGGAGGTGAACTCGTACCTGAGGAAGCTCGTTTCTACAAGGGTATGATTTCATAATTTCTTATTCTTCGATTAATTAATAATATCCATAAAGAATGATCCGGGTAATTGGTTTGTGAAAATTTTTTAAAATCTGATTTTATTACGCTTTCGCTATTTTTGAAATTTGATTGCTACTTTGATTTTCACAAATCCCAACAAGTACTTCGTAACTATCATCTAGTTATGGAAGATATACGATTTCCTATATTTCAAGCATGCTTTTAAAAATGAAATTGTTGTACTTGCTGAGCTTGTTATGCTTACACTTGCTTGAACCATATGATTGCAGCTTAGACGATATGACCAAAGGATTCAACAAGGATAAAGTGAAGGCTAAAGCGAACTTGTAGTGTACCTATGTAATAGTATAGCTTTGTAATGATAATATTTGATATTATGACAAGAACAAATGTAATGATTTTAAAGAACCTAGGGAATGGTAGTATTATTTTGGAATATATATAAGACAATCATTCTTTTGAGGCTTTTTCAATTGAATGTTTGTGGGAACTATAGCACCGTGGAGCACCATCTGTCGGGTTGAAAGAGACCCAGATTTGGGGGCGTCACAATGTTCATAATTACCCGACCAATAAAAAAATTTCGCCAGAGTCTCCCCTATAATATGGACTAGCCACATGCACGACGACATGTATTTATGGTCATTTCTAGGCACCCAAGACACAAACCAAGAGAAATATACAAGTTCCCAATATAATAAGACCAAAACAATAACGAATGAATGTAAATTAAAATAGTACAAAGTTCAGAAGTATGTGTCATTCTTCACAAAGACAGTTATGCTTATTGATATATGATCTTGCACAATTATGGGATTAAATTTGATATGAAGCTTATAACAGTTACTGAGTATGTATATGCTATGGTGTAGATTTCTACTTTGACCATCTAATTCTTGTAACTTTATTGCTTAATAATACTAGTGATAATTGATATGCTTATAGTATTTTCATTAGGGTGATCCTGGAGTATGTCCCATGTTAAATGTCTAATAGTTCCCCACCCACTCTTTGGGGCCCCGGTCCATTTTTTCCTTATTTCAAAAAAAGATCATTCACTTTAACAATGCCACTTACCTATTTAAAAACATATTGTCTTTCCACATATTTCTTTTTAAGTTATAGACTGTCAATATATATGATTTAGTGGTTTTACGTGTAGCAGAATCCATACAAGTGAAAAGTTTTTATTTTTCAGTTCATATTTTGATAATTAGTCAGCTCAAATAATCTTCTTTGGGTGGGATAAATAAGTAGTGGGTAGTTCTTTTTAGGTTTTACGTTAGAGGGTATTTATACTAACAAAGTTGTGACCCGTCAATAAAGGGTACCCAAAGCCCTTTCTCCATCTTAACCAATAAGTTTAGATATGGCCTTCTATCATGCTAATTTAGGCATCTTTAGGGATGTTACTTATGTTATAGTTAGATTCTTTTTCTTTTTCCTTTTACTTTATGTATTTGTTATCACAAGTATAGTGACGTAATTTAGTCATGAAAATGAGATCTTGTAGGTTATCAGTTTGTGTTGAACACTGTGTTAAACTGTATTCAGTTTGACGTAATTTGTATAGTTTGTAATTTAGTTTGTAATTTGTATGTGATGTAAGTTTGTCTTGTAGGTTATCAGTTTGTAGCACCTAGTCAAATGTTGAGATTTATGAAGTCTTTATTTAATGCTACTACTAATGCAATACTTAAACTACAGTTTATTGGTAATGCTACTACTAACCGTAGGAAGAAGGTCAACAAAATATTATTCACTAATAAATATATTCCATGACTTGAGCATTACCTGATTAAATAAAATTACAGTTGTAGCCTTAAAAACCTCTTGGCATTTTATTCAAATTTCATTGGTACATTGTATGTAGTAAGCAACACAAAACAAAATAATCATTTCACAAAAAAAAGTCATATATGACTTTAAACATGGTTAATATCTGTAATTCCAAATATTTAATGTGATGTGAATTTATTTTTATTTCTGGAATAGCAAATTTTATTTAGTACTAATACTCTTTTTATTAATTTAAAATCAAATAAATTCAAATAACTTGAATTTGACTAGAATTTTGGAAAATAAAAAATAAAATAAAAAGAATATGCACATACACTCAAAGTACCTAAAATAGTTAAAAATACTCTAAAGTAAGAAGCTAAAATCCTAGTCTCTCATCGGACAATACTCTAAAGTAAGAAGCTAAAATAGGTTATCAGTTTTTGCACCTAGTCTCTCCTCGGACAATACTCTAAAGTAAGAAGCTAAAATCCTAGTGAGACCATGCAATGAAAAGACACTAATTTAGTAGTTCAACAAATTACCTATAGAAAATTAGTAGCTCACTTGATTGCAAACAGAACTGCACTGCATTGGAACCCAATTGAAAAACAAAACTCAGTACTTTCGCAAAACCCAATTGAAAATCAAAACCCAATTGATGAAATCTATTGCATAAATACTTAATTAACAATTACAAGTTTGCTATCTGAGTTGTTGAGACGGACGGCGTTGGTGAACAATATCAATCTCCCTCTTCCTGTCTCCCCCTTCTCCCTCTTCTGCTCTCCCTCTTTTTCTTTTCTTCTGATCAAGCGAATGCCTGAGTCTGTTTACATTTAAGAAGATCAGAGACCGCTATTGCTAATTTTTAATGACGTGGATGGATCAGCGACCACATGCGGTCTCTGATATATATTGGTCGCAAAAACACACGCGCCAACGTTTCGCACCAATTTTTGGGAGGGAAATGCGTGTCAGCGACCGCTCAGCAACTGCATGTCGTCGTTGATATAAACTAGCGACTAGAATAAGTTTCGGTCGCAGATAGCGGTCGCTGTTAATACTATCAGCAACTGGATTGGGCGGTCGCTGAAATCTTTGGTTGCAAATAGCTATTTTTCCTATAGTGTAAATATGCTCTATTTTTGACTAAGTTATTAATATTTTAATTTTGTAGGGTCTTGTTGATGAGCCTCCGGTGGGTGTAGGCTGTGGCACAGGCGATGCCCATAGTAGAGATGGTGATGACCGTTAGGCTGATGATGATGAGACTATGGAGGGTGGGACCGGCAGTCAGATCGGAGGTGGGTCCGGTGATGGGATCGTAGGTGGGACCGACGGTGATGATGATACTGACATTCCTAATCTTGGGTTATAGTACCCATTATGTTTATATTTTGATTTTAATGTATGTATTTATACAACTTTTGAGTTTTACAGACTAGAGTTTAGTATCTAGTTAGGTTGATGGTATATGTATCTAACTATATTGATTTTTTATGATTAAATTTTGTTTCTACATCGTACAACTTTTATCTATAA
This sequence comes from Panax japonicus, assembly GCA_020205505.1. Taxonomy (NCBI): domain Eukaryota; kingdom Viridiplantae; phylum Streptophyta; class Magnoliopsida; order Apiales; family Araliaceae; genus Panax; species Panax japonicus. Next base: position 46,231,625 of record CM035094.1, read on the forward strand.
GTCATTACATTATTTACATATTTGATGGTTGATAGCAAAAGCTATGATTGTTATTGATATGCGTTCGTGAAGAATTATTCATTTTTCTTTAGTTTGTAACATGTACAATTATGTATATATAAATGAACAGGGGAATTTTGTAATTTTTCAATAAATAAATAAATTTAAAACTCTGTCATTGGCAACGGGGGGAGGGTCATTGGCGATGGCTATGTCGTTGGTATTGACCATTTTTCTAATTTTTTAAAATGCTTATTACTGACGGTCTGTTCGTCGCCAGTGCCATCGCTAATGACTCATTGCCGATGGACAGCCATTGAAAATGACTCCTATCGGGAATGACACACTTACCAACGACGAGCGACGATAACCAGGGGTGACGACCTATACGGTGACGAAAAGGACGAAAAACCATGTCGTCGCCAATGACCTCATTGCGTACGGCAAGAGGTTCATTGGCGACAGCATAGCCCGTCGGTAATGACCTTTTTTTTGTAGTGTCATTTGTAATGCCCAAAAATCCAATCTATCTGCAAACCTAACTTTGGTGTATCACGAGTACTTACCATTCAATCCATACATCATTATATCATTAAATATAACAACATATTTCTTTAATTCTCAGATTCTATTACCTTCATTCATTACAAATAAAGATAATTAAATTATTCTTTACATGTATGACCTTTATATGCCCCAACAGATACTTAACAAATTATTAAACTATTTTATAGTTTAATTAACTATTCTACATTACAAGTCTTGGCTTGATCTTCACGCTCATTCATATAATGAATGGAACTTCATCTGGATACCGATCAGTTTGACCTTCACAAGATCCTTAAGTTCATTCTATCTTCGTTCGCTGAATTTTTTTTTATTTTAAGCAAGTGTGAGAATTCAATTTCTCAGCAAGTCATAGCAGTTGAATAATAACAAATCAAGAATCACGTATTTTTTTAAAAACTTCAATAACCGAACAAAGGTTATGAAACAGCTTGAATAATAGGAATAAATATGATTCTTATCATTTTAAAAAATTCATTTTAACATAACTTCAAATTCTTATATTTTTTTTGTTTACATCATGTCTAGCTAGAATCATTAGCATAGACTTAACATTTACAGTTCATAAATAAATAGAACACTTTCACATTGAACAGTTCAATCATAGAACAGTTCATCTTACATAAACACATAAGTGTTAAAATTGTGGCACAAAGCCTCATACATACTAACACCTTGCACAAATATCACACATTTGCACATAGACAAAACTTTATTAAGTTCGACATCTGAGAAAAGCTTAAGAAACTAGCATTCATTTAAAATATGAATGAAGTTAGGAAACTTACCTTAAGCGCTGCATACTATTATAGTTTACGTAGTACGGCTCTTCGAAATCCCTATATATCACATAAGGAGTAACATATACCAATTAGTCATATATTTGACTTGTGCATTGGTTAAAACTTATCTTTAAGTCTTATGGCTCGCGTTATTGTAATATAAGTTTACGCGACCAAACTTTACATTTGTAAGACCCCAGTTTTTATAAATAAAGATGAATTTTTATAATTATTATTTTTGAATATTATGGAATAAATTTGATATAATAGTTGTGGATAATATTTATAAATTTTGCAAAGTACGCAAGTTGTTATAAAATATTCGTTTGGTCGGGGAATATTCTTTTTGTCGGGGAATATTCGTACGACGGCACAATCATTGGTGGACCCCACAACGGAAGTATTGTCGTAGTTAGAAAATGACAAAATTATCTTTCTATAAAATAACGGCGGAGGTGTTACCGTTAAAACTGTTGAACTACTCGGTAGTAAAAGTACAGTAATACGCGTTGCTGCATAGTAGCACACGGTATTGATTATTGATGCTTACGTGAGAAGTCACTCAGCTATACTCAATTATTGCTACAGTAATTGTTGCATCATATCTCTTATATTATTGATTCAATTATTGTCACAGTATCATCTGTATAATATGTTATATTATTTAAACAATAATTGAGACGACAAGTTATAAATGATTAATAATTGTTGAAAGATTAAATATGTGTTGATTAAAAATAAAATGATTTCTGGTAATTTTTATTCAATCCATGATGTATATAAAGAGTCTATTATTAGACGTTTGTGGTAAGTTTAATTATTTATGGGGGGCCATATGTCATCATCTAAGAGTCTCTTTCGTAAATAGTAATTACCTTCGTAAATAGTAATTACCTTCGTAAATAGTAATTACCTTCGTAAAGAGTAATTACCTTCGTAAATAGTAATTACCTTCGTAAATAGTAATTACCTTCGTAAATAGTAATTACCTTCGTAAAGAGTAATTACCTTCGTCAATAGTAATTACCTTCGTAAATAGTAAATACTTTCGTAAATAGTAATAAATCTACTATAAATAGAGGCCTAGGGCTTCATTATTTTTCACGAATTCGTTCAAGCTATAGAGAGAGAAAGTATAGAGAGAGTAAGAGAGAAAGAAGAAGAGTATTCGGTTACTACACTACTGCAGTATTCAATCTCCTAATAAGGTAAGGGGTGTTATTCTTTCTTCTTGAAGAGAACTTATGTTATTCCATTCTTTGTTATTCTATTGGAATAACCTGTAAAAGTCGCATACCCTATACATGACCTGTATACGCGGTATACCCTATACTTGGTGAAATCCTTATGTTATTCCATTCATTATTATTCTGTTGGAATAACCTGTATACGCGGAATACCCTATACTTGGTGACATCCATTTACTATTCTGTCTTTACATTTCTGTCGGAATATCCTGTCTGTGCTATACGCCGGACCTGGTTCCATCATTTACTATTCCGCATTTATTATTCTGTTGGAACATCCTGTCGGTGTGAATTTCACCTGACCTGGTTCCGTTATTATTATTCTGCCGGAATAACCTGTTTGTGAGGTCTCTATCGCATGCATGGTGATATCTTTTGTTATTGTATTCGGTATTACTCAGTTGTTTAAAATTTTGACTTCTATACTCCATGAAATTAGTGGAATATCCTTGATATTTGCGCTTCATCCAGTATCCTTTCGTAGAAATATTCTTCTGATCATTCTTGAATTTTACACCACAAAACAGTATCGTGTTGACAATTTGGACGTTAATAATTTCTGGATAAAATAATTCTTGAACTTGTTTTATTGAATTCTTATATCATTGTCATCATCCTCATGTTTATATTTTGTTGAAAGTCATCTGTGGCCTGTAGTGCATAGATGGACTTGGTATGATTATGACCAGGGATTATTCGGTGTAATCATGACCGTAATATTACAAATGATGTAAAAATTAAAAAAATCCTCATTGGCCCGTAGTGTATTGATGGACAGTTGTTGGCATGATCATGACCATTAATGAATACACAAATATTCTTGGCCCGTAGTACATGAATAATTGTGGTTGTGATACTAAAGAATATCCTTGGCCGTAGTGCAGGGGTGATTCGATGATGTGGAATATTTATTAAGCTGAGTCTCAGCTATAGCAGTGATGAAAAACCTTTTAAATCATAAAAGATAGTAGATTTTATTTTCTACTTGACTCTTTTAATGGATTACTGATTCTGCTGCAGTTAAACTTGATGTTTATTATATTTTATCAGTTTAACACTGTTGAAGGCTAATGATAATTTATTCTGCATTATCTTAGTCATAATATTTCTTACTGGGCTAGTTGAGCTCACCCTTTCATTCACTATTCTCTTCAGGAAATGAGAATATAGCTGGGACGAGTCGGGGAACGGAGTGATGGACCAGAGAATAGTTTTAGTAGTCCTCACTATTCTGTTAAATAGTGTGACAATAATTGTATTGAGGACTCCTTTTGAGTTTGTATGATCTCTAGTAGACAATAATTGTATTCAAACTCACAGTTATATTTTGTCGTATTGTACACGACAGTAGTATTAATAAATTGTATTTGAATTCTGTACCATGTATCTGGCGACTCAAGATGGGTGATGTATACATAATTTTGGGGGCGTCACAGTTGGTATCAGAGCTTAGGGATATGATCCCTGGCTAAGATGTGAGACTAGAACTAGGAGGGGAGAGACGGGGAATTCCTTTGCTAGTATGACCTACTTAAATTTATTTTGTATTTAAATTGGTTGGTCAGAGTTTAGAGATATTATGTTACATGTCAATTAAACTTTGTTTTGTGGCAGTATCTGAAAATGACATCTGAGAATGTTGAGAATAGCAATGGAGCACAGGCGATCGTTGATTCACCACATATCAATAATCAGGATAATGTGCATCAGGAAGGAGACAATTCTCATGCAAACAACAACACTGACCAAATGATGAATGATCAAATGTTCAGAGGCTTTATGCAATTCATGCAACAGCAGGCGAGAGCGACTCCTGTCCAAAACGTAGATGGAAACACAGGAAACTCTCGGGCGGTCATCGCTAAACAGTTCAAGGAGCTGGGACCACCGGAGTTTAAGGGAGAGCCAAAACCACTTATAACGGAAACATGGATAAAGCAGATTACCAAGATATTTGATGTATTGGGATGCTCCGAGGAGAAAAAGGTTCCCTTTGCCGCCTTTATGTTGCGCGGAGAGGCAGATTACTGGTGGGAATCGGTAAAACGTACTCAACCTGTTGTACTGAAGATATCTTGGGAGAAGTTCCAGGAGCTATTCAACGATAAATACTTTCCCGAAAGTATTCGCCACATGAAGGAGGTGGAGTTTATTAAGTTGGAACAAAATAATATGACCGTGTCACAATACGAGGCGAAATTTGCAGAGTTATCACGGTTTGCGTCCCACTTGGTGGATAATGAAGAGAGAATGGCGCGAATGTTTTTAAGAGGTTTGAAGCCGGAGATACGTCAACATCTTATTTCTCATAAACTGTGTTTGTATTCAGATGTTGTAAATAGGGCTCAGTTAGTGGAGCGCGATAACGAGTCAACTCAACTAAAAGAGAGCAGCTGGCAAAATTCTAATACCTGCGAGAGTGGTCATCGAAGCGGTGACAACAAGCGTGGAGGGAATCAGCAGGCCAGAAATGGTTACCACTTTGGTGGTAATCAGGGTAAAAATAATAGGAATGGACATTTCAAGAAGAGGAGATTCAACAATGATGGAAAGACGTCAGCACCAGCACCCGTTGTTAAGGAATGAGAAAGACCACCTATCATATGCTTCAAATGCGGAGGGGAGGGACACATCAGTCCAAATTGCGCGATGCCGTCCAAAGCATGTTATAATTGTGGAAGAGAAGGCCACTTAGCTCGATTTTGTCGTTTACCAAAGAAAAATTCAGCTAGGATGGAGGCACCAAAGGCCGTCCCAGAAAGGTCAAAGCCGGTAGTGCAAGGGAGAGCGTTTGTTGTGACCTCCCAGAAAGCAAGGAACCCGGATGAGGTCATCACGGGTAAGCTTATCATAAACTCTAACGAAGTCTATACTTTATTTGATACCGGTTCTACCCATTCTTTTATTTCTCCTATTTGTGATCATCGATTAAATTTGACTCCGGAGAAATTAGACTTTGACTTATCTGTGGAAACTCAGTTGGGAGAAACCTTCATTACATCCACTGTTTATAAATCTTGTTTGGTTCAAATCGGTACCCTCACATTACCTGTAGATCTTATTTCATTGAAAATACTTGCATTTGACGTGATTCTAGGGATTGATTGGTTAACTACTCATCATGCAAAAATTGATTGTTTCCATAAGGTTGTTAGCTTTCATATTCCTAATCAACCTATTATGCGAATTCAAGCGACCAAACCATTAAAATCAATCACGGTCATATCAAGCCATAAAGCTATTCGTTTATTGAAAAACAGATGTCAAGCTTTCTTAGCTCATGTCACAGATTTAAACAAAAATACGTCAGTTTTGAATGATATTTCTATTGTTAATGAATTTCCTGACGTATTCCCCGAAGAACTTCCTGGCCTACCCCAAGAGCGTGAGATGAATTTTTTATCGACCTTGAACCCGGTACAAAACCCATTTCTAAAGCCCCATATCGAATGGCTCCTATTGAACTTCAGGAGTTAAAAACCCAACTGCAGGAATTGTTAGACATTGGCTTTATTCGTCGTAGTACTTCTCCTTGGGGTGCTCCTGTTCTATTCGTGAAAAAGAAAGATGGGAGTATGCGACTTTGTATTGATTATCGGGAGTTGAATCATGTCACCATCAAAAATAGGTATCCATTGCCACGAATTGATGACCTGTTTGACCAGTTGCAAGGAGCCAAATTCTTTTCAAAGATTGATCTTCGTTCCGGGTATCACCAATTGAAGATTAGAACCGATGACATTCCAAAGACGGCTTTCAGAACTCGGTACGGGCATTATGAATTCCTAGTCATGTCCTTTGGATTGACTAATGCTCCTGCTACCTTCATGGATATGATGAACCGAGTATTCAAGGAATATTTGGATCACTTTGTGGTCGTCTTTATTAATGACATCCTTATTTATTCCAAAAGCCGTGAAGATCATGAGCAACACTTGAGGCTGACACTGCAAAAGCTTCGTGAATATAAGATTTATGCCAAGTTGAAGAAATGCGAGTTCTGGCTTGAGGAAGTAGCATTCCTTGGGCACGTGGTATCAAGTCATGGAATATCTGTTGACCCAGCAAAGATTGAAGCTATTCAAAGCTGGGAGCAACCTAAATCAGTGACCGAAGTACGTAGCTTTCTCGGTTTAGCTGGTTATTATCGGAGATTCGTGGAAGGATTTTCTCGAATCGCTACTCCATTGACTCAGCTGACTCGAAAAGATACAAAGTTCGGTTGGAGCAAAGAATGTGAGATGAGTTTTCAAGAACTCAAGAGGAGACTCATTTCAGCACCTGTTCTAATAATACCATCTGGCTCGGAGGGATTTGTCATCTACAGTGATGCTTCGGGAAAAGGGCTGGGATGTGTTCTCATGCAACATGGAAAAGTCATAGCCTATGCCTCGCGACAACTCAAAGAATATGAGAAGAATTATCCTACTCATGATCTAGAGTTAGCAGCTGTTGTCTTTGCACTTAAAATTTGGAGGCATTACTTGTATGGGGAGAAAGTGGAGATCTTTACGGATCATAAAAGCCTCAAATATTTCTTCACTCAAAAGGAACTCAACATGCGACAACGACGTTGGCTTGAACTGTTGAAAGATTATGATCATACCATCCAATACCATCCTGGAAAAGCAAACGTGGTAGCTGACACATTGAGTAGAAGATCACATGCAAGTACGAGTTCGATATTGTCAACGCAAGGGCCCATTTTGTGTGACTTGCAAAGGATGAAGATAGAGTTAAAGACTCCAGGGATGCATGCGACGATGGCAAATATATGAGTAGAACCGACTTAATCGATAAAGTTAAAGCTGCTCAAGCTACAGACCTGGAGCTGATGCGTATGAGGAAGAAAGTGCAAGAGGGTGCTATGCCGGAAGCAAGAATCGATGAAGAAGGAATACTTCGAGTCAACTCCAGACTTTGTGTTCCTAACGACCCTGATTTAAAGTATAAAATCATGATGGAGGCGCACAATACACCATTTGCAATCCATCCTGGGAGTACCAAAATGTATCATGATATTCGTCATACATTTTTGTGGAGCAATATGAAGAGAGAGATAGCGTTGTTTATCTCAAGGTGTCTAACTTGTCAATGAGTTAAAGCGGAGCATCAAGTACCAAAAGGTCCATTGCAACCACTTGAAATTCCAGAATGGAAGTGGGAGCACATTACCATGGATTTCGTTACCGGTCTTCCTAAAGTTTCTCAAGGCATAGATGCGATTTGGGTCATTGTTGATAGATTGACCAAGTCTGCTCATTTTTTACCAATACGAGAAACTTATACACTTGAACGTCTTGCTCGTATGTACATAAACGAGATTGTAAGACTGTATGGTATGCCGGTATCCATAGTTTCTGATCGAGACCCAAGATTTACTTCACGATTTTGGGTTAGTTTGCAAAAAGCTATGGGCACAGACTTACGATTTAGCTCGGCATATCATCCTCAGACGGACGGACAGTCGGAGAGGACTATTCAAACTCTTGAAGATCTATTAAGACTATGTGTCCTTGATTTCAAGGGAAGTTGGGACAATTTCTTACCATTGGTGGAGTTTTCCTACAACAACAGTTATCAAGCAAGTATTGGCATGGCTCCATTCGAAGCGTTGTATGGAAGAAAGTGTCGTTCTCCAGTATGCTGGGATGAGGTGGGTGAAGCAACGTTGTTGGGACCAGAGTTGGTACGTATGACTACGGAAAAGATTCAAACGATCCGACAACGTATAAAAACCTCACAAAGTCGACAAAAGAGTTATGTTGATCTTCATCGAAAGGACGTGGAATTCAATATAGGAGATCATGTGTTGTTACGTGTTACTCCATGGAAAGGAGTTACAAGATTTGGAAAGAGAGGAAAACTCAATCCTCGATTCATCGGTCCATTTTTAATCCTCGATCGAATAGGAACTGTGGCATATAGACTTGCTTTACCGCCAAGTATGTCTCGTGTTCATAACGTTTTTCACATATCCATGTTACGTAAATATGTGAAAGACCCGAACCACATTATTGAGTTAGAACCGGACGAAATAGCGGAAGATTTGACGTATGAAGAGATTCCTGTTCAAATCTTGGATAAGAAGGAACATATTCTACGCTCCAAGGTTATACCTCAAGTCAAAGTTTTGTGGAGAAACCACGATGTTGAGGAAATGACTTGGGAGTTAGAATCTGAAATGAAATCAAGGTATCCTTACCTCTTCGATATACCAGGTACGTACCCTAATTTCGAGGGTGAAATTCATAAGAAGGGGAGGTTGTAAGACCCCAGTTTTTATAAATAAAGATGAATTTTTATAATTATTATTTTTGAATATTATGGAATAAATTTGATATAATAGTTGTGGATAATATTTATAAATTTTGCAAAGTACGCAAGTTGTTATAAAATATTCGTTTGGTCGGGGAATATTCTTTTTGTCGGGGAATATTCGTACGACGGCACAATCATTGGTGGACCCCACAACGGAAGTATTGTCGTAGTTAGAAAACGACAAAATTATCTTTCTATAAAATAACGGCGGAGGTGTTACCGTTAAAACTGTTGAACTACTCGGTAGTAAAAGTACAGTAATACGCGTTGCTGCATAGTAGCACACGGTATTGATTATTGATGCTTACGTGAGAAGTCACTCAGCTATACTCAATTATTGCTACAGTAATTGCTGCATCATATCTCTTATATTATTGATTCAATTATTGTCACAGTATCATCTGTATAATATGTTATATTATTTAAACAATAATTGAGACGACAAGTTATAAATGATTAATAATTGTTGAAAGATTAAATATGTGTTGATTAAAAATAAAATGATTTCTGGTAATTTTTATTCAATCCTTGATGTATATAAAGAGTCTATTATTAGACGTTTGTGGTAAGTTTAATTATTTATGGGGGGCCATATGTCATCATCTAAGAGTCTCTTTCGTAAATAGTAATTACCTTCGTAAATAGTAATTACCTTCGTAAATAGTAATTACCTTCGTAAATAGTAAATACTTTCGTAAATAGTAATAAATCTTCTATAAATAGAGGCCTAGGGCTTCATTGTTTTTCACGAATTCGTTCAGGCTATAGAGAGAGAAAGTATAGAGAGAGTAAGAGAGAAAGAAGAAGAGTATTCGGTTACTACACTACTGCAGTATTCAATCTCCTAATAAGGTAAGGGGTGTTATTCTTTCTTCTTGAAGAGAACTTATGTTATTCCATTCTTTGTTATTCTATTGGAATAACCTGTAAAAGTCGCATACCCTATACATGACCTGTATACGCGGTATACCCTATACTTGGTGAAATCCTTATGTTATTCCATTCATTATTATTCTGTTGGAATAACCTGTATACGCGGAATACCCTATACTTGGTGACATCCATTTACTATTATGTCTTTATATTTCTGTCGGAATATCCTGTCTGTGCTATACGCCGGACCTGGTTCTATCATTTACTATTCCGCATTTATTATTTTGTTGGAACATCCTGTCGGTGTGAATTTCACCTGACCTGGTTCCGTTATTATTATTCTGCCGGAATAACCTATTTGTGCGGTCTCTATCGCATGCATGGTGATATCTTTTGTTATTGTATTCGGTATTACTCAGTTGATTAAAATTTTGACTTCTATACTCCATGAAATTAGTGGAATATCCTTGATATTTGCGCTTCATCCAGTATCCTTTCATGGAAATATTCTTCTGATCATTCTAGAATTTTACACCACAAAACAGTATCGTGTTGACAATTTGGACGTTAATAATTTCTGGATAAAATAATTCTTGAACTTGTTTTATTGAATTCTTATATCATTGTCATCATCCTCATGTTTATATTTTGTTGAAAGTCATCTGTGGCCTGTAGTGCATAGATGGACTTGGTATGATTATGACTAGGGATTATTCGGTGTAATCATGACCGTAATATTACAAATGATGTAAAAATTAAAAAAATCCTCATTGGCCCGTAGTGCATTGATGGACAGTTGTTGGCATGATCATGACCATTAATGAATACACAAATATTCTTGGCCCGTAGTGCATGAATAATTGTGGTTGTGATACTAAAGAATATCCTTGGCCGTAGTGCAGGTGTGATTCAATGATGTGGAATATTTATTAAGCTGAGTCTCAGCTATAGCAGTGATGAAAAACCTTTTAAATCATAAAAGATAGTAGATTTTATTTTCTACTTGACTCTTTTAATGGATTGTTGATTCTGCTGCAGTTAAACTTAATGTTTATTATATTTTATCAGTTTAACACTGTTGAAGGCTAATGATAATTTATTCTGCATTATCTTAGTCATAATATTTCTTACTGGGCTAGTTGAGCTCACCCTTTCTTTCACTATTCTCTTCAGGAAATGAGAATATAGCTGGGACGAGTCGGGGAACGGAGTGATGGACCAGAGAATAGTATTAGTAGTCCTCACTATTCTGTTAAATAGTGTGACAATAATTATATTGAGGACTCCTTTTGAGTTTGTATGATCTCTAGTAGACAATAATTGTATTCAAACTCACAGTTATATTTTGTCGTATTGTACACGACAGTAGTATTAGTAAGTTGTATTTGAATTCTGTACCATGTATCTGGCGACTCAAGATGGGTGATGTATACCTAATTTTGGGGGCGTCACAACATTCATTCTTTCGGTTGTTACGACATAAAGATACGTCACAACCTTACGATCATATATACGATGGTTTTATATTATCGTCGTCTTCTTCTTAGCTCAACCTATCTGAAAAATTAATACTGTAATATTTGTTAGGTTAATTATCATTCCTTATGGCTTTCTGACAAATAAATGTCATACCTCAAGAATCTTCTTTAATGTCTAAGTTATACAATCACTTGTATGCCAAGAGCAATCATTCAATGTTAATGTTATGCATTCATAGCTTTAAACATTTTACATTACCTCCATTCTTATCGTACAACGTCCAGTTTATTTGACTCGGAATATTTTTCAAGTTATAATCATTAACTCGGCTTCTCAACATTTATACGTTATTCATTACTCTTTATCATCTCACGTTCAAACCATACACGGGGTGTAGGTTAAGCACATTTATTTTACGCGTACGCTAAACGTCTTCGTCGGTTTAAGCGTTTTACGTTTACACTTTTTTCTAAGATTCTTTATCCGACACAATTTCGGACCATTCGTTAGTCTCATTACCGTTCGTTATGGTTTAATAACATTATTACTCAACGTTCAAGTGATTATATCTTAAGTAACCTTAAACGTTCATTTTACCTGAGTAAAGTTCACTGTATTTTCAAATATAGGATCCTGTATTACATTTACGCACTTTGCGTTTACATTTTTCACTCATTCTTTGTTTAACATCCAGGTATTACAATCTATGTAATCCTAAGACATTCGTTCTACGCGAGCACGGTCCATAAATATCTCTTACGTACTTTGTGTTTACCTTGCTCGTCTTTTAAACTTTCATTCAACCTTTACTTAAGGTTTTAATCACTCATTCTAGTGATTCATTACGTGAACATTACGTTCATTCTCATTTCTAAATGTCCAAGTCATACGATTCATTATATGCTAAAATCTATCGTCCGACGCAATTACTTGCGTTTATCATTTTCACTTTTCTTCCTGCCTTATAACATTTGAAATGTCACAAGTTACCATTTTTAATCAACATCCAAGGAATTATAACCATTGTAATCCAAAACATTCACTTAACACGAATATGGTTCCCAGATATCGATTTCGTATTTTGCATTTACTTTATTTATTCTTTAAACTTATGTTCAATCTTCCCGTTCAACCTTTACTTAAGGTTTAAATCACTTCTTTAAGTGTTACATTATATGATTATTAAATTCATAATCATTCTGCACTCTTCCCCCATGAATTAAGCAGTTAAAAGCTCATTTCTGGGCCTTGCATAGCATCGCGTTGCGACATCGGTTCCCTTTGTTAAACTGGCGCTCAAGCACTAATTCATAGAAACTAGCTTCCGGGGAAGCGCTGCAGTGCCTCCTTTCAAGGCTTGGCCGACGTTGTAGCGCCAAGCTAATTTTCCAGTTTTTCCAGCACTTTTTTTCTATGTGTTGGAACTCGTACGAATCGCCTACGTTGCAATCTCGTATCTTCTTTGTAATAACGACGTATTTCCAAAGCCATTTTCTAGCTTTTATTCCATACTCGGATTTTCCATGGACATGATTTCATTCTGAATCTGTTAACGAAGATTTCCATTGGATTAAATTTCAACGTTCGTTCGTTCAACGTTCGGGTTCATTAACTTACTTTCTACTTTTCGTTCGTCTTTTACAAAATTTCGCCATAACTTCGTTATAGGCTAATTTCAATTCGTTCTTCATGAACGTTTCTTTCAATTCTCTAATTCCTAACCAAACATATGTCAGCAAACATATATATGATCGTTTTAAAATTTTCCATCAACAACAAGATTTAATTACGATGGTTTTCAATTTATCCATCAATAACGTTCTTCACGTTCTTCGTTTATTCTTTATTTTTAATATATATTTGTATTACGATTTCACTTTTTCTTGGATTGTAGTGTTATAACTCACTAATCCTTACTTATTTCAATGAATCATTCATCTGATTCATTCGGATCATCCAAAAACATCAAGCAATTCATACTTCACATGAAAAGTTTTTAAAAGAAATTTATAACTAAACTTCAAGTTCTTCTTACTTCATTTTCTTATGATTAAACCATACGAAAAATCATTTCTTAACATCTTTTACTTCCATTTTAATTAAGTTATGTATTTAGACATAGAAAACTTAAAGAAAAATGGGATTTAAGTTAGGTTTTGAATTACCTTTCTTCATTATTCTTCTTCCTCTTGACAAAGTTGACGATTTGCTAGCTTTTCTATTTCTTCTTCTTCTTCCATCCGAGCCTTCAAGCTCATTCTCTTCCTTATTGCTCTCTCTCTCTATGAGCTTTCTCTTCGGTTTCAAATCCAAGAGAATGAGCTTAGTATATATAGATTTTCAAGGCTAGGGGCATTTTGGTCATTTGTCATTTTTTTACCATTTTGCCCCCAACTCCATACTATTCACGAAAGCTTCTCCTAGAAGCTTCGTTGTTCCGTCTTTCGAAATTCGTCCAACAGTTTTAGAAATTGCATTCTCCAGAATCTAAATATTTTTAGATATTCTGTCTTTCCTCTACAAATTAACTTTTACGCGTTCTTCGAAAATTTTAAAAAATTGAAAAACACTTTTTGATGAATAGTGTTTTCCATCACGTTTCCCAAAACGTAGTTAAACAATCAAAAGTACATAATAATACTTTTCGCCATTTTTATTTCATCGAATTTTTACACATTTTTTCAGAAAAACTTTATCGGTTAATATGAATTTAAACGACATGTTACCGTCAAATCTTGAAATGAAATTTCATTCAGACATACCTAACTCTCAAAATGACTTAAGTTATTCATCAAATGAATAGTGCATATTTCATTTTTTTCGGGAATATTTATTTCCTCAGAAAAAGGTCATTTTCGTCTTCAAAATTCTTACTCATTTATTCTAGATCATAGCCAGAATCCTCCTGTTTTATAGTCATCCTAGGTTATAGAATGACTAATAAACATATAACATAGAATATAATTAATAAAAATTCATTTTATTATTTAATAATTCGTTAAACTTAATTTTTAGGACAATCCAATTTTTCGGGTTGTCACATCATTCATCATCAAATTAAAATATGCAAACTCTAACAAAAGGGGATGTTGTTTGAGGTGGGAGATGGTGACAGGGGGAGGTGATGGTGGGATTTGGGGGACGACGGTGGTGGTGGTGGTGGTGGTGGTGGTGACGTCTATTTGTTGGGATTCTGCATTTTGGGTTGCGAAGATGGTGGGGGTCGAATTAATGGTGACATGGTTGGCCTCGGCAGCAGAAGTGGAAGATGTGGCTTGGTAGGGGTTGATGTACGCTATTGATGATCGAAGACTGGAGATTTCGAGGAAGCATGGCCGAAAAAAGTTTGTTGTGGAAAGGATAATAGGGAAGTCGATGATTTTTTGGAAGCTTTAGATCTGAGATACCTGTGGCAGTTTGTTTTCAGGGGAAACAGTTTTTTGATATGACAAACTTTTCATATTCGCATGTTTTTCAAATTACGGTTCCATAAAAATGGTAATGGGTCCGAAGTTATTGGGTGAAGGGAAGAGATGTCGTAGCTTTGATTTTTGTATTGAAATTAATTGTGCTTTTGTACTTTCTTGTTAAATTTTTATTATAACAAGAAAGTGGGAGAAGTGTTGTGACATGATTTTGTGGGCCCGATAAATGCGGTGGGACCCATCACAAGCGGCGGAGTTTTCCCACGTGGTGATGTATTTCAGTTAGTAGTTTGACTTTTAAGGAATCTGTAATCCCAATTCTATATAATTTCCTACTTCTAAAAAAATAGTCTGGATTAGTTTCGACTTCTTTTCTACAAGGAGATTAACTTCTATCCTAGTATGGTAACTACTATGGTAAGGAAACTTATTCCAATTTGGGGATGGAGCGATAAAGAAGGTGTTATCAACTATAAATACATGGATCTACCCTAATGCACATGTAATATTTCATTAAGCACTAAAGTATTAAGCCTCCATTATTAACTTATTTTACAGTATGTACTTATTCTCACATCGGAGATATCTTCCGGCGGCCAAAGTCGTCAGCTTCCTTAGTGTGATTTTGTTTTTGTGCAGGATTCAAGGCGTTATTTGGTGATTGGGCGCGTAGACGGATTTTGACATTAACACATGCAAATCGAGATTCAATTAAATGAAAAATAATAATTTAAATACAAAAATTTTATCATCAAAAGAAATTAAAAACATATCATAATGACTTTTATGAGAAGCCCAAGAGTTGTGCTACATCAATATTCTCTGTGGAATTTGAACTAGTGTAAATAAATCTTCATCATGGGGCCATTGAAATCCCAAAGTCCCACTTCCTAACCCAATGTCAGGATACAGTTTTACTTGCAAGTTGTACTATATGAAGCAACTTGAGTGGCTAGTTTGATATAAAAATCCACCACTTGTAAAAAGCATACCCATAAACGAAAGAGTAAATAGCCAATCTGATAGGATATAACCTAAACCTGCAAAATGAAAGAAAATATTGAAATTTAATAAAAAGAAAAAAGATAGTAATACTTTTATTAGCAAGGAATGAAGGAAATATTTAGATCATTGGTTGCATAATGATTGGAGTGTTTGAAGCATTTAATGTATTAGAAGTTCAAATGTACTTAAAAATTTTGTTCATCTACAAATAGTTGATTTTAATCCCAAGTTATTTAATTTACAAACTTAACATTTAGAGCTCAAATTTTAGTGTAAGTTTAGAGCTCAAACTTAACACACTAAAAATGATTCGGTGTGTGTTTGGAATCGAACTTATAGTGCTTGCTTTACTGTCCTGTCTGTCCACACCTAAAATTTTAGAGCTCTATTGTTTAGGGACTCAATTTTGAGGCTTAATTTTTATTTTTTTGGCGATTTTAATTAATGAAAATTTGTAGTTAAGATGATGAAAATCCTAAATTGTTTGCCTGTATTGGCGGAATAGTGCTATGCGATGACTAGCCGTAGAGCTGTTGGAGAAAGTGCTACCATGTAAAAGTCTATTGAGGTGTTCTATGATTTGATGATTCATAGAGTGACAATGAGAATGGGTTAAAATTTTCTCCATATTTGTAAATTTTAAAAATAACATTGTTACTATCACATAAAAAAAGTCACATAATATTTACATACACACATGCATATTGTGGGCTCCTGCCTGACATATGAAGCCCGCAATATGCATGTGTATGTATGTGAGCATTATGTAATCATTTTTTATGTGATAGGGTTATTTTTAAAAAAAAGAGAGGAAAGAGATTTTAATTATATTTTTTCCTTTTTGTGAGTTTAGGAGGGAAGGGAGAGAAAATATTTTTATTTGAAAACTATAGTATTGTTATATTACCCTTATATATAAATGTAATAAATGATGTGATTTATTTTGAAATGATACTTTAGGTAATATAAAATATGTAATTTTCCAATCATTTTTCATCCTTCCAAATATTCCCACTTTTTGGGAGAAAGTTTTGAGTTAAAAATAAAATTAACTTTAGCTCCAAATCCCTTCATTTTCTCCCTAAAAAAACTAACAAACATGAGATTTATAAGAATTTTAATAATTTTTTCATTCTCTTCCCCTAAAAAAACTTACAAACACAGCATGAAGGGCATGATAGATAAAGTTTTCACTAGGTGAAACTACAAACTGTTAATGGGCTGGGAACCCAAATAAGGACACCATGACCGACCTGATAGGTAGGGCTGAGCATTTCGGTTATAACCGAATCGAATAGGTTATTCGGTTATAATCGAAAACTAAAATCTACATATTTTTGATATCAATGAGTGATAACCAAATAACCGAACCGAATTAACTATTCAGTTATTCGGTTAATAACTGAAATTAACCAAAAAGAAAACAGGCTCCTCCTTATTCACCCTCATCCTCACCCACACGGCCACACCTTGTTTTCACCGACCATGTCATATAAAGTGATTTGCAGCGGTACCCCTACAAGCAATCCCAATACATAAGAAAGAGGATTTTTAGTCATTTTCGATAACATCTAACTCTGCCTTTACGTGTTTGAGGAGTCCTCCAATTAACAAATCCTGCTTCAGAGAGAAAACTTCGAGTAACTCTACACATGAAATTGTGGGATATAGTTTCTTTAGAGCAGATTAATGACGCGAGAGCTCAAAACTAGATAACTTCAGTGTACAAGTCACAAGTATCAACTCCAAGATGTGTGTGGTCAAGGAAATCGTGCCTTGCTAGTTAGGGTTTCGTGTTGGCTGAGGAGGAGAGACATCCACGAAAAGCACAGAATTGATTGATTGATTGAAGAGGGGAGAACGACAGGTGGGCAATTACTCCAACGACGTGTGGCATAACCCCTAGAATCTAGAAATTAGGTTAGGGTTATTGGGATTCCAAGAGCCTTCTTGTTGAGTCCTTTGAGTTGAGAGCGAGTATCCAAACCTTTTAGTGCTTTTAGGTGGAATATCCAAGCCTTAAGTCACCAAAAGAGGTCAAGTCTTGTGTCTCTAGAGAGGTCCCCTTCCCAATGGAAGGGAAGGTGTATTTATAGGATTTTCTGAAAAGTGGTCATGTGTCAGGCACATGCTTTCAGGAAAATTCTAGAAATACCCTTTAGTCATTAGAATAATGCCATATTACCCTGTCCTTCTAGCCACCAATCCAATCCCTCAAATAATTTCCAAAATGAGCCGCCTCCACGAGCCTTCTACCTCGGGACACATAGAAGATTCTCCCGTGTGTAGCACATTTATTTTTGACTTCTTTGTCTTCATTCAATTAGGTTATGTGAACCCTAATTTGCGTATTTAATGAGGTCGGGGAACCCTAATTACGCATTTAATTCAATTAGGTCATGTGAACCATAATTTTGCACTTGGGCCAATATTTGACCCCTGCGCGAGAATCGCATTCCCAAATAGACGATCGTACAAGAATACTTCAAGCCTTTGAACGATTTTGCGGGTCTTCTTTTTACAAGTCTTGAAGATAATGGTTCTAGTAGAAGGAACCCTTAGGGAGCCAAACCCTTAAGGTTAAACCCTAGGGAGGAAAATCTTAGCAGGGCTCTTCCTTGGACATATTGGGAAATCCTCCAAAAATCTTTCCATAACTTGTCCAAGTTTTTTTTTAAGAAATGAAAAGAACAAACCCTAGGTGGCCGAAGCCAACATGGTCGCGCCCTAGGGGGCCGAAGGAAACATGGCCGCGCCCTAGGGGGCCGAAGGAAACATGGTCCTTTTTTTCTTTTCTTTTCTTTTTTGAAGAAATGATAGGAACAACCCCTAGGTGGTCGAAGCCAACATGGTCGCGCCCTAGGGGCCGAAGGCAACATGGTCGCGCCCTAGGGGACGAAGGCAACATGGTCCCGCCCTTGGGGGCCGAAGGCAACATGGCCGAACCCTAGGAGTTTGAGGCTAACATGGCCGAACCCTTTGAAGTTTAAATGAAAAAAATTGAAGTTTTGGAGGAGCACTTACTATTTTGATCATAACTTTTGACTCGTTTGGAGTTTCGGGGCACATAATATATCAAAACGACCGTAGCGACGAGCCCTACAAAATTCATTGCCAATGGCCAAGACATATGCCGTTATAAGTCCAAAAAGGCTCCGAAGGATGTCTTTTGGCCGTCCGAAGTTTTTTGAAAATTTTTAGGAATTTTTTTTTCTTCCATAATTATGACTTCTAACACTTTTTGACATTGTTTCTTCTTTTTTTCAAGTGTTTTTAGGCTTAAATCTCAGACTTTTTTCTTTGCCATGGTGAGCACTTCAAGTTCAAATGCCTCCTTTCCTTGCTCTTTAGATCCCTTATGCTGAATTCTTTTTTCTTTGCAGGCCTTCCCCATTGAACATTCTGCAGACTTGGGAACAACCAAGGAGGCCCCATTTCTCAATGATTAGGGAAGGGATCCATTCCTTTGGTCTTTTTTGATGTCTTTTGGAAGCAAGTCCAAACTTATAACCGTACAATTTTTCCTCCACCATAGAAGGAAGGCTTGTTTCTATATCCAACGGCTTGTGGAAGTTGGGGTAACTTTCTCGATTCTGATCGTATTCTTAATCATTTCTTGTCTTATTCATCTAACCACATTCAGGAATGGCAGCATTGGACCGGCGAAATACTTGGGAATGATGAGTATGTGGATATACTATAGAGAAGGCTAACAATCTTCGTTGCATCCAACTATGCAGGGACATTCGTATCCAATAGGACCATGGTGGTCCACTACATGCGTATTCATCACTTCTTGGGGGGAATGCACCTCTATTCTGGAGGATGTCTATGTCATCTATCAGTAAGCATTTTGCGCCCTGTGCGTGAGTCACGCCTTTGGTGAGATGATTGCGCAAAAAATTATAAGTATTGAAGTCTTAATTCCAGTGTTTGAACACCTCGTGGGGCATGGTGTTTTGCTAGCCTCGAAAACAAAAGTCCTAGGAGAGGGAACCTCTAGGGAGCAAACCCTAGAAGGGCGAGCCTTAGAGGAGCTCTCTTGTGACATTTTGAAAATCTTCAATCTAATCTTTCGTACCCTCTCTGGAAATTTCTCGTTTCTTTAGAATTAAAAAGTCATTGAGAATCAAGAAGTTCGTGAAGGCCTAAAAACCTCGAAGGCTTCATAGCCTTGAAGACCTGCTGATAGCTTCAAAGGCCTACTAGCATCGAAGACCTGATAGCCTTGAAGACCTGATAGCATCGAAGACCGGAAGATATCCTTGAAGACATACTGATAGCTTCAAAGACCTACTAATAACCTCGAAGGCCTGATAGCATCGAAGACTAGAAGATAGCCTTGAAGACATGCTGATAGCTTCGAAGACCTGCTGATAGCCTCGAAGGCCTGATAGCCACGAAGACCAAGCTTTAAGTATTCCTATCACTTCAATTCGACAGGTCAGGGTCTTTAGATCATGAACTTTCATAGTTTTTTTTTTCATTTCCTGTATCAGAAAATCATATGCATATATTTCATACAGACTAACACTTGAATCTATACTTTTTTTTCTTTTTTTTTAAATTAAAAGAAATAATCAAGTATAAGTGAAAGTTTTACAAATTTATTGATAATCAAATTGCTTTTAACGAAAAGCATAACGTTTCATATAACAAATCTTGCTTTTGTCGGCGAAAGCATAACGTTCACCACTTTTAGAGATAAAGTGTAACTTTTTCGGGGTTGAGGGCTTATAATCAGGCGCCTCAATTACTTTTTTTTAAAGTTGAAAGTATAACTTTTTGGGTCTGAGGACTTATAGTCAGGTGCCTCATTCACTTTTGATGATAAAGTGTAACACTTGGGTGCCTCGTCACTTGGGTCGTCCAGTTTCTTGGCAAGTGTAGTCTACGAGGACTTGAAATCGGGTACCTCGTCACTTGGGGTCGTCCAATTTCTTGACAAGTGAAATCTACGAGGACTTGAAAATGGATGCATCGTCACTTGGGTCGTCCAATATCTTGGCAAGTACAGTCTACGAGAACTTTAAATCGAGTGCCTTGTCACTTGAGTCGTCCAATTTCTTGGCAAGTGCAGTCTACGAGGACTTGAAATCGGGTGTCTCGTCACTTGGGTCGTCCAATTTCTTGGCAAGTGCAGTCTACGAGGACTTGACCACCATTTAGAGTGGACCACCATCTTGGGTGGATTTATTATTATTATTATTATTATTCGTCAATTCTTATGCCTCCTCCCTTGGTCATCCAATTTACTTGGCAAGGGATATTCCTGAGGACTTAAACTACCAATTTCGGTAAACCACCATCTTTGGTGGATTTTTAATTCGTCTATAGTTCAGAGTTTTTTGATGGTACGTAGAGCCAGCATTTGAGTTCTTGACTTCTGGGACTGCACCATGGGTGATAGTGTTGCACGTTTCTTCTCCTAGTTCAATCTCCCCGGCCGCCAGTTTCTCATGGTATATTCTCCGCAGACTATAACAGTCCATAGTGGAATGTCCTGCATATTGGTGGTATACACAGAAGTCTGGTCTTCTTTTTATTTCTTCCGTTACAACCAACCGGGGACTTGGAGGTTTCACCACTCCGTGTTGGACCCATTGTTCGTACAGGCTCCTAACGCCTTCTCGCTGCATGTGATAGCCTCTGAAACTGGCATTCTGGTATACTTGTCCCCATTCTTTTCGTTGCTTCGTTCAAATTTCTCATTTTTCTCCCTCTTGTCCACCAAAGCCACAGTTGATGTCCTCTTGCTCTTCCATGTATCCATCGCATGACTAGTAGGAAAAGTCATGATTTCCCTCAAGTCTTGTGCAAAAGATGAGAGGGTCGTAAATGAATCACACGCTTTGGTAATGAGGTGGGGCTTGAAGGCGTCTAAAGCACCATTGTTGCATATGCTAACCAAGTTCTTTTCTTCAATTGGTTCTACACACTTCTGTGTTTGGGCCCTGAACCTATCCTTGTAATCTGACAACTCCTCGTTTAGCTTCTGCTTGAATCGCATGAGCTTTACGAGGGTTACTTATTTCTGCACATAGAAAAATTTCTTCAAAATTGCAATTTTAGATCATCCTAATCATGGACCGATCCGTTCTCCAAGTTGTAGTACCAACTGAAGGCATTATTCGTTAAAGTTTTGTTGAATTCCCTCATCAACAAATTGTGATTGTTCCTTTCATCATATCCTAACCACGGAGACATTGACTCCACGAACCTGGCAATGTGTTCCCTGGCATTTCCTTTCTCCCCGTTGTATTTTGGAAATTGCGGGGGATGCTCGATATACCCTGCCGGGTAGGGTTGTCTCCGAATATGTGCCGGATAAGGTGGAGTAAAGTCTAACTCTGAAGGTCTGGATGTCTGCATGTGAAGTTGATTGATCATATCGATCATATCATCATTTGTCACATATTAGCTCGCGGTATGGACTCTTTCTGGTATAAAAATTGGCTGATGTACACTGACATCATGTAAACTTTGTATCGGTTATGCTTGTGGGCCAGTTCGTTGAACGAGGCTTGGGATGGTTGGCATCTGCACTTGTGAAAATACGGGGATAGTGGTTGGAATGATGTTTGTCTTAGGCTGGCTGACTTCCAGTCTGGGTTGTGGCGCGTCATCACTGTTCTGAGGTTTCAAGTGGATGATTGGAACGGACTGATTCTCCATTGATGGAGGTACTGTCTGATTCTTCTTATTATTGTTATCGTTGTTGTTGTCCTCCCCTCCTGTCGGTTCTCCTTGTGAATTTTCTGGGAACATGGCCTTGAAAGTTAGAATCTGCATCAACTACTGGCGAAAATTTCCCATTTCCTCTTGATTCCTCTGCATCTCCAGCATCATAGCCATCATCATCCCTTGTTCTTCACGTGTTTCCTTCAACGCCTTGAGCATCTCCAGTTGCACAGCATTTGCCTGCTCTCCTCTTTCTTCCTCGATTTGCCTTCCCGCGCATGTCTACATGACATTCGCTGGTTGTTGATCAGCCATGTATGGTGATGTTAAACTTCCTTCTGATGCGTCTTCAAGGATAGGTTAATCGAGATTTAGATTCACGCCTTGGAAAACTTGACTTAATTGCCTTAGAACTGGACCCGGTGAGGTAATGCTATTTGTTGGTGAAGATCTTCCTGTTGTTCTCCCACTTCGAGTTGTGGGCATACCCTTCACGAATTCTACACCTCCCCAGCAGAGTCGCCAAATAAATGTGGGCAAGAAAATCGTGCCTTGCTAGTTAGGGTTTCATGTTGGCTGAGGAGGAGAGAAATTCACGAAGAGCACAGAATTGATTGATTGATTGAAGAGGGGAGAACGACATGTGGGCGATTACTCCAACAATGTTTGGCAGAACCCCTAGAATGCGGAAATCGGGTTAGGGTTATTGAGATTCCAAGAGCCTTCTTGTTGAGTCCTTTGAGTTGAGAGCGAGTATCCAAACTTTTTAGTACTTTTAGGTGGAATATCCAAGCCTTAAGTCACCAAAAGAGTTCAACTCTTGTGTCTCTAGAGAGGTCCCTTTTCCAATGGAAGGGAAGGGGTATTTATAGGATTTTCTGAAAAGTGGTTATGTGTCAGGCACATGCTTTCTGAAAAATTCCAGAAATACCCTTTAGTCATTAGAATAATGCCCATATTGCCCTGTCCTTCTAGCCACCAATCCAATCCCTCAAACAATTCTCAAAACGAGCCGCCTCCACGAGCGTTCTGCCTCGAGACACGTGGAGGCTTCTCCCGGGTGTAGCACATTTATTTCTGACTTCTCTGTCTTCATTCAACTAGGTTATGTGAACCCTAATTTGCGCATTTAATGAGATCGTGGAACCCTAATTGTATATTTAATTCAATTAGATCATGTGAACCCTAATTTTGCACTCGGACCCACAATGTGTAACTCCACTTCTTTATTCAATCCTATGAATGTATGTTTCATTTCTCTAAGATTTTTGTCTACTTTACCCAATTCAATTCCCAACTCTTTTGTTCCAATAAAACGGAGCTTTCTTGGAGACATAAAATGCGTAAAACATGTTACTGATCTCTAAGAATTTACCATTTTGTAATAGCTGTAGGCAGCTTATTGTTTGGGGTAAATGGACTAAGTATTGCCAAATGTCTACTTATCATTTGGATGATTCGATTATTCGGTTAACCGAATAATAAAAATTCAAGAACCAAATCCGAACCTGAAAATTGAATAGTAAAATGGGTATAACCGAAATGCAAAGAATAATCAAATAATCGAAAAAATTCGGTTAAAAAATTTCGATTCGATTCGGTTATTCAGTTTTATTCGTTTTTTGCTCAGTCTTAGGAGTTGTATATGACTATTATCTAGATACAATGGATGATGTGTTGAAATTAAATCTCTTACTTCATTCTCTATTGTCTAGAGTTACCTTTAATTTTGTGTATTAATCATCATTATGATGGTTTGATTTGTGAGTTACAAACAGAAATCAAATCCCATAATGGATGATTAATATCTATTTATTTTCTTAACCTATAAAACACAAGAAAACTGTGTAGCTGATTTTTGTTAAATCATAGATCGGGCTTTTTTAGATTTTTTGTTATTGTTTTTTATTTCTTTAAGCTAATGTTTTCCCCCTTTATGCTCATAATAAACTTATAATCCTATTTTATTTTAAAAAATATTAAAAGCATCATAAAAGTAAAATTCAAATAAATGAACTTTTATTATTTAAGTTTAAAAATATATATTGATAACAATACAGATAAATATGTAATACATGAATGTTTAACTACAGAAGTACAAATACAACAAGTATAATTAATGAAATTTGTTGCATCAAAACTCCCTCAAAACTAATTGTTATATAATTGCCTCAAAACTAATTGCTATATAGTTGGGTGAGGGTGAGGGGAGGGGAGGGGAGGGGAGGGGAGGGGAGGTTGTTAAATGGGTAAAAAAGATATTAAAAAAAAGAACTTGATTTTTCAACCGAAAAAGGCTTAATTTTTTAGGCCCAATCCGAGCTTTATGAATTGGGCTCAGGCCGGGTTACTCCTATTTTCAGGCCTACTAAGTCAGGCTAAGCTTTTTTATAAAAATATTGTGCTTTCTAAAACCCTCCACACTAGGGCATGCGAAATCCTTATTCTGTTATTCATACCGGGCATAATTTCTAGATAAAACTTATAGTAAATTGTAAATAATCACATGTGGTTTACTTAAAATTAATTGTAGTTTAAAAGTGAACTTCCCGTCATATGTAGCTTCATAAACATGTCATATTCTCATTTCACCAGTAACATCGTTAACAAAAGTTAACGGATGGTGTGTAAGTACGTTGTTACGTTTTATATATTTAGATATTAAAATAACTCTATTCAAACATAAACAACTCAAAAATCGATCTAGGGTTGCATTGTCAAACTTATAGTCAAGCAAAGTTAACAAAATATCTCTATTTTCTATGCTTGATGAAAACATGATGATCTCTATAAAAATAATCAAAATTTTTGTTTGATAAGTTAACAGAAATGGAAAATAATACCATCTATGTTTTAAATTATAAGATTATACTGATTTTTAAAAGTCAATTTAAAATATTTTTAAATTCAAAATTGAAATAGTTTATTTAAAAATATTAAAAAATAAATCCTACAATGAGTATTACTTGTTAGATAGTTTAGAAATGTCATTGTTGAATCAACTAAAAAATAATAATCATGTCAATTTTGAATTTAAAATATCTTAATTTGATTTTTAAAACTTAGTAATAATCTTATATTTTGGAATAGCTAGACTGAAAAAATAAAATTAAATAGCACTTACATTGGGGAGAAAAAAAAGCTCAAAATTTTTTGGTGTGATTTTGCTAGGAAGTTGTTTAGGAATCAAAAGAATTCAATCACAGTTATGATAATTTGGGGACAAAAATGATATTTTTAAAGAAAAATATAGATATTAAAACTAAACTCACTTGTTTTTAGGGCAGTGGAGTGCATTGTTGATTAATGGGAACGGAATTGAGTTAGTTTGCAATGTTTTATGAAACCACATGTAGTCAAAGTTTATTTTTAAACTGAGTAAAATATAAAAGTGACTTAGTATATTTGGATATTGTGTCCATTTTTGTTGATCAATACAAAATAAACCCTCTAATATATAAAATAAAAATTTGGAAAACAAACATTTATGTGATAGTTGGGCATTGACTATCCTCCGTGGCAATGATGACATGCGAATAAGACTAAAAATTTAATTCCGTTAAGATTCGATCTCAAAACCTCAATCTCATAACTTTAATAAATTGTCAAACCAAGTTACATGATTTAATAATTAATAAAACAACATAAATTTTATTTATACAAGCTACTCCATTTAAAAAAAACAAAAGATAAATAAGTTGGTAAGTAAGTTTTAGCTGGTATTGATTTATAGGGGGGGTTTTAAGTTTATTTTGATAATCATAAATTTTAAAAAAAAATTAATTGCATTTATTGAATACTATAATGAACTGTATATTTTAATATTTCTTAACATACTAAAACAAGGGACGCATCAACCAAATCTATATTTATCTAATTTATTTATTGATTAGGAATTATACTAATAATATGTATTTCCATTGACAAAGAATTTCTTCAGACTAAAGGTGATATATAGCTAGAAGCTTATAGAAAAAAAAACAGAATTTCTCATATTTTTTCTCTTAATTCAACTGCTTCAAAATTTTGTATATTAAGTTGCAGTATTATAATGCAATTTTTCACTTATTTACTAGTTTAGTTTATACTTTTTATTCGTCAAGTCAGAGAATTCTATTTGATGCACCTTTATTAAAATATCTTAATTATTATAAAAATAAAGTGCCATTTTTGGCAAAATAAAGTTGAAAATGTTTACTTAAAATATCCAATATTAACGTTTTCTTTTTTAATTGCAATAAAAATGTTAATTGGACATTCAATTTATAATGGAGGAGCTTGTATCAATAAATTTATGTTGTCTTATTTACAATTATATAATGTAGCTTAATTGGACACTTCCTTAAAGTTATGAAATTAAAGTTTTGCGTTCAAATCTTGACAGAAACGGATTCTAGGATAGTCAATGTCTAACTGTAACATAAAAGAAATTTTTCTATAGTAGAAGATTTATTTTGCATTGACCAACAAAAAGGAACATAATATTCAAATATATTAAGGGTACCGTGTTACTATTGTAATTTACAATTTACCATTAGGAAAAAAGAAAAACAATAAATTCCTTGTCACATTTAAAATAAACCCAAGACGTGAAACAAGATGATCATACGAAAAAGATAGAGGAAATGAAAAGATCACCTAGTGGTGGTTGTCGATCTATTAGCAATATGAGAATCCATATTCTCCACAGTAATTGGAGTGCTCCATTGAGAAACCGGCCGATCAAAGAATTCCCAATCAGGCAAAAGAATTCCAGCTATACCAAACATGCCAAACAAGTATGTAGCCATCATTTTCTTGAAAGACAGTGTGTAAAATCCTACTACCACTACCACTGCCGCCAGCCAAAGGAGAGAAGTTCTGAAAACGGCGTCATCCGCCATGAACGTTGTCTTTATTATTTCCTGATACTTTTGCTGCCCTGATGAAGGTGATGGACATGGATTTTGGGACTAGAGACATTAATGGCTGTGTATAATTAAATTGGAGGTGATGGTGGTTGGGACTGCTTTAATTGCTATTCTCAACCGTTTTTCTTTTCTTTCCTTTTTAGTCTTCAATTAACTTTTATGATTAAATTAACTATTTTTCAAATTAATAGATCTTATTATTCTTTTAAATATATACAAAAAACCTATAAACTATATACAATTTAATAGTGGGAAATGATCAGTAGAACCTCTATAAATTAATATTATTGGGACATAAATTTTTTAATCGATAAATTAATAATTTAAAGAGTGTTTTTCTATTCGGTGAACATAAATTTAATTATATTAAAATTATTGCATTTTATTGATGTTTATATCTTACTTTTTCAACATTGCAAAATTCATTCGGGGAATGAAGAATTATCATGAAATTTAAATGAAGCAATAAATGAAGAAGGTTTTCAAGAAATTGAGATAATGATTACTAATCTCAATTACCAAAATAAAGTAAATGTCAATCACCTAAACTTTTGGACGTAATGAGAAAAATTAAGGATGAAATTCAATTAGAATTGAATTTCAAGACAAAACAAACGAGAATAGAATTGTATTTTACAAGATTACCCTAGGTATATTTGTAATTTAAAAGAATTATTAATTTATGATTGTGATGGGACCATAAATTTATATAAGGGACTTTTTAAAAAAATATTATTTTATTTAAATTATTAATTTATCCCATTAGCCCAAGTCGGGACTAGGAAAAAATATTATTTTAGAGAGATTATTAATTTATCGAATATTAATTTATAAATGTTCTACTGTGTTAGTTCTTGGAGGCACATAATAGATCTAGAAAGGGGGGTTGAATAGATCCTTTTTCTTTTAAAAATCATTTTCTTTGTTTTCTTTTATCTTGTTAAGTGATTAACAGATGTTGAATAAAGAATCGATTCATGCACATCGAAATAGATTAACCTACTCTTCAGACATATATCATTAGGCACAGTACTAATGTAGAGTTAATTGCAAGCATATATAGCAGTTATAGTACAAAATGTAAATAACGTAAAGTAAATGACACCAGAGGTTTTAAGTGGTTCAGAGACTGAATGTTCCTAATCCACTCTTCTGCTTCAACAAACAGGGATTCCACTAAGGATTTGATCAACTCTGAATCACTAAGATTCCTTCAAGACCAGCAGTCTTGGAACTCTAGTTCACTCAGAACTCTTCAAGACCAGCAGCCTTGGAAACTGTAGACTATTTATGGATTCTTCAGTTATCTTCCCGTTGGAATATAGCCATTGGAGATCTTCTATTGACGATCTCCCTTCTTAATATGTGCTGTAAAGTATCCTTTCAAATATCTCTATTGAAGACATCCGTTTTAACAATTAATGCTCCAGACATTTCTGAGTCCTTATGTAGACATGTCAGGTTGAGGTGACAACTCCTTTTTAACTTTCCTGACACTGCAATCTACTATTTCACCTACTACATCAGAAATGTTATTCTAGCATGTCAGGCTGGTGGTCACCTTTATTTCTTCTTTCTAAATCCTCGATCAGAACATCAGGAGTTGTCCTTTTGTATCGATGCTTTCAATCATCAATGTTCGAATGTCAGTCTTCGTATTTAGATTTTGCCATGGCTTCAATACTCAGATGACAGAACTCTACGATCCTAATGCAAATGACCTTGGACTTGATTGTAGTTAGTCTGTTGAATATTACTCGTTAACTGATTGAGACATCATTACGATTCTGAGAGTGTTCTTTGGATTTGCAATGTAGAACCTCTCTTCCTTCAATCGTGCAGTGCTTTAATACTTCTGCTTTCCTTAACTTGCATTAGAAACTGGAAATTTGTTTAAATGCTCTGGCCCTCCTGAACTTCAAGACTCCTCTTTCTCTTTGTGATCGCCCATTTATATATCATCAATGGTCTGACACATGCTTAATCTTCTTTGTCTAATCTTTATAGGTTGGCCAGTATCTCTGTATAAACTGCATCAATTCCTGCTCCTCATCTGGCAAGCACTACGATCCTGGTCATTTCCACGATCGTCATTTCTTGGTTATCTTGACAGCTAATGCATTGCTGACTTCCTTTTATCAGTCATATTATCTGATGTCTTCTTACTATTTCTTGTGGAAGACTTCCTTGAATGGATTCAATTCTCAATCAGGATGCTGATTGAATTGATACTTCGATCTTCTTTTTACTCACATGCCATTTGGTGATTGCTCCTTGGCTTTCTTCAGGTAGATTGCATCTTTACAGTTCTGACCAGAGGCTACATTCTTTGGATGCTTTGGGAGTGCTCATGTGTTGAAAATCATGTTATCACTACGATTCTTCCTTGGCGTTGTGAGCACTGATAGGATTCGTCGAAGACTTTTTTCTGCAGACTGCGATCTAACTTTGGTTTTGCAAACACTACGACTCTGAGAGCAGATTATACATCAGACTTTGATTTTTGCCTTAACACTTGCTGTCCTTGTCTGACTACGATTCCTGCCTTTGATATGATCAGTAGACTCCATGACTTTAAGTGTGGTCTACGATTCTTGACTTGGCTCGGCAGGTGCTTGGACCAACTCTACGATTTTGAGTGAGGCCCTCTAAGGCGGACTACGATTTTGTAGTAACTTTCTCAATACTCTACAATTTTGCCTTGGCTTCTTTAATCCCTTGGCTGGCTCGACAGACTATGATTCTGCCTTGATAGTCTTCGAGTTCCATGTCTCTCCTGGCAAAATTTGAAGGTTGGTGCTGTACTCGACGATAAGACATGCCTATCTATTACATCATATGAGATCAACCTAACAAGCTTGATCTTTCTATGTTTATTCCTTGTACATCATATTCTTTTTAAAAACTTTACAAAGCTGTTTTGTTCATGTAGAATCAACCTAACATATTTGATCATTTCAGTCTAAGTCCTTGTACATATATTCCTATTATCTATTTAAGGACTTTACAGATTATTTCAATGCAAACATATCTGCATATTCATTCATTTACTTCTTCATCATCAAATTATACAAATAAAGGAATAACATTCTCATGCATATTCCTAACAATCTCCCCCTATTTGATGATGACAAAAATATTGAATGCATATGTATGAGATAAATGAATCTTAAGATGAAGTGAGCTATTGTATTGCTACAACAGGTAATATGAATGATATATTAAAAAGCATTTATTTATAGATGAATAGTAAACCTATATTTTGGATCTAGAGTTAACTATTACACTAAGAGATATTTATAGATGTATCTTTTTCTTCATGTGTGTCTTCTGGATCTTCTATTTATTGATGTTACTCATCTGCTTGATCTCCTGGTTCCTGCTCCCCCTGAGATGGTGGCTTCATTTCTTCTCCTTTTTGCTCTTGCTCCCCCTGAGATGATGAGTAATCTTCTTCTTGCTTTGCTTTCAGCTTCTCCTGCTTCTCTTTGAGTGCCTTCTCTTTTTCTCCCCATTTTGGTCATCAATCACTTGAGAGAGATGTTGGACATTTGACATAAGCTGCTCAAGTAGGTAGGATGAATTTCCAACTTCAATCTTTAGCTCCTGTTGATTGAGCTCTAGTTGTAGAGAGATAGAGAAAGAGAGAGAGAGAGACTGATTTAGGGTATCTATTTTCTCGGAGAGAGACACAATAGATTCTACATTTTTTTTGAAGTAACATAGCTTCTTTCCTCTGTTGCTCAATTGATTCTAAATAAATCAGATCTCTCTGATGAAACTTATTAGATATATTAGAAATGATTGCTTGAAGCTTCTTGTGGAACTCATTGTCATTTTCGTCTGATATGCCCTTTGCTTCCTTAGGTGTATAGGAAAAATTTTCAGCCATTTCCTCAGAGTTTTTTAATAACCCAGAGTCTTGAGAGCTTTGGGCATTTTGTTTGAGTTTATCACTTTGGTAGATGTTTTCAAGGGCAAATAGAATGTAGAAGAAATCATTGTTGGATGAAGAGGGAATGTCAGATAGTATACTGGGATTGAGACGCGGAGTACTGAGAGTGAGGTTCGATTAGTGGGTAACAAGATGAGATTGAATATTTGCAATCGCAGAGCATGAGATCTCTATGATTGAGGGCTTTAGTGTGACCTTTCCAATTTTTAAATTTTCTAAGAGATAGAAGGGAATGTAGATGTTACCAGTATGTCGATAAACTTTGAAATGAGGAACTATCTTGATTAGTTTGGTGTGAAATGTCTTGATTAGTTTTGAGAGACCAACTCCAAATTTGGGAAGTATGAAAAATACCAGCTGATGTAACCCACATCTCTATCAGTATAAGCCTTTAGCCAAGGCATCCATGGATAGAACCAATTTATCAGATGATTGTCAGTATTGTAAAATATCGTAGTACAATCTAAATCCATATCGTGAAGATTGTTGAGCCATTCTTCTGTAGTCATTGTCACTACTTTGAAACGTTTATCCCCATGATCTATCCATCTTCCTGGTATCACATTTCTTGGTTCATCATTGACTTCCACCACTATTCTTCTGTGAGCCATTGCTGGGGATGGAATGTGATAATATGATGATTCCTAATCTATTAAGCTGGAGTCTATCTCCATTTCTTCATTTTTTTATTTAGATCTTGAATCCCGTAGAGTCATTTCAATTGATTCATTAGTAGATCCTTCAAGCTGATTTTTATCACTTGTTTCTTCTTTAGTATCCTTCTCAGAGCTGTCTGATTCATCAGTCCTTCCCTCTTCTGTTTCATTTTCTTCATCTTCCTCTGCCACAAGTTCATTTGCATTTCCAGTCCTTTCACTTTTGCTGCTGGAGCTGTCAGAAATTATCCTCTTTTTTCCTTTCATGTCTTTGTCCATAGACTCAGTTTTGTCATCTTCATCATTATCATTGAGATAAACTACTTTTGATACAAAGCCTCCTTCTTTCTTCTAGTTTTTTCTTTGAAGTATCCTGTTACTCTTTCTCCTTCTTGATGGTGCATCAGTTAATGCTTTTTCCTTTCCTTAACTTTCTTCTTGGTTGGCTTTGCTAGAGTGGCCACTAAGGGCGCAGAGTCATCAGATTCAGATGACTCACTTTCCATTACTCTTGTCTTCCTCTTCATTGTAATGACCTTGTTACTATTGCCAGATATCTTTAGTCTTTTATTCTCCATGGGAGTTTTCTTCCAGTTTTCAAACAGCTGTGGAGACATCACTTTATGAACATTTATGGGTTCTCCCTCATCATCCCTTATCTTACTCTTCAGTTTCTTCTTCAGTATAATGCTTAAGAATCTTCCATGAAAAACTTTTGTGAGGGGTTTATCTGTAGACTTCTTCATCTCATATTTTTACAGCCATTTGGACAACCAATCAATTAGAAGGGCTCCGAAGTTCATCTGCTATTTTATGATGATTGCAGTCATAACTCTCAATTGCAGATCACTAACAATATCATGTGCAATATCCTTGCACAAGATGCATTTTCCCGTAATCTCAACCAGGAATTCAAACTCTTCAAAAAACTCCTTCTTCTTCATATCTTTCAGATTTACATTCCTTTTGTAGCGCATTAGCTTTTTACATTCTTCGATGTTGATGTCCTCGAGGTTTATCAGACATTGGTCAGGAAACCCTAGACATTGGTTGGTGTCTAAGGCTTTTATCTTCACTTTTACTCATTTGAAATTTGTAGATAGAATCCCAGAGTCTATTATTGCATTTAAATAAAATTACTTCACTAACTCGGTATAGACTGGAGTGTTGGCTTCCAAACATTCTGAAAATCCAGCATTTTTTACAAGCTCAAGTATGTCTTTGAACTTTTTTCTGATCTTTTAAAATTCTTAAAACCGAGTTGGATTCCAGTTATAACACGCCAATCTTCCATTTTAAGAGTTTGAAGTGTATGTGTATTTGATTTCAGGAGTCTTATACAAGATAGTTGAATACGATTTGGGTGGAGCTCGAGGTTTGATGGATTTTGGCTTTAAAGAGGATTTTAGGGTTTGAAAAAGGGAGGGAGAGTAAGTCGATAGTCTTTAATAACTGTTAGGAGGTTTTTGAATTTATCTTTATGACAGTTTCTTCTGACTTTGCAAAAGTTATGATGTGCCAAAAAGCCATTGGTTGCACGATGCCCAATAAGAAACTGTAACTCCCCATAAACTGATCAGTTTTTTAGTTCAATTTTTCAATATTATTGATGTAGGTTGAGCGTTGACTTCTTCAGTACGTAGAGTAACTTGATGAGATAGCTATAGGCTCTACGATTTTCTTTGTCAACTCAACGACCGTCTTCTGTGACTATGCTTTAGTTAATGATTAGTCATTAATCCCCAACTTGGAGTTTCATGGTTCATCAACATGCTTGATCTCTTCTGAAGGATTTTCTGTGCATGCACTCCATATTAGTTCTTGTGATGCATTCTATTTCAGCTCTCCTTCTGGGTTAAGGAATCTCAGAAAGGGCCAACCTCTTAGACTTAAACTAAGGATTAGGTTTGTCTCTAAGGTGCTTATCCGAAGGAAGACTGTATGTATTTGGTGGTAAGAATGTCATCACGATAGGCCTTTTGCTAGAGTTTGTTTATTATCATTTGATATACTTGATATTGTTATTTGTCAGTGAAAGAGGGTGAAGTACTTTCATCTATTTCACTTGTATGGTCAGGAGAGTGTATCAAGAAGTACTACAATCATAGAGTTAGTATACTTATACTCTACGATCGAGATGTTTGATCGTGGAATTCTCAAATTGAGATAGTGAGACTTGATGATCAGTCGTAGAGTTTAGGGACTCTACAACCGAGAATAAAGATTCATTTGGTACATCAGCCACTGAGTTTTGGGACTGTGTTATTGGGAGAGGACGTAATTGGATAACCCATAGTTTCAGTAGAAGAATCATTGAAGCTTCTCTAAATACCTGAAGAATGGTAGATGGATAGTTCATTATGTAGCATTGTCTGGTGAAACACCTTTTGTGTTAATAACTTAGAGTGAGTAGCTAATGGCCAATTTTTGTAGATTTCTTGGACCAGTACTTTTGAATGTTCGTTGTTGATTTAAAGGTTTCGTAGTGGAGGACATGTGCTCTGTGAGATGATCATCAAATATGTAAGGAGTGTTGAACTTACATCTGAACTCATCTCTGAGTATAGCAACAAATTCCACTTCTGCTTCTTCTTAAGTTTCTTCATCACATTCTTCATATCCTCAATCATTCTTGCCTTTGCATCTGGTTCAGCTGTCTTCAGTGTTTAAGAGATCTGAAGGATTTAGCTTCAATGTGTTCCTCCTTAGTTTTAGCTTTGCTAGACTTTAGTATATTGTTGCTCCCCCATAGTTGATACCTTCATCTTAGAAGTAGATGGGCTAGCTTCTGCATATAGATCCTTACAAGGTCACCTTTGTACTTCTTCTTCTAGCTAAAATCTTCTAAACTGATCTGGTATCTTCATGATTAAATCAGTTTCATTGGATTCGTAGAGTACTTTTGAACTGGTCACTCCACGATTTTCTGATCAGTCACTACAGATGTAGGTTCCATCATTCAGACTTCTATCATCTCTCGTACACGTAGAGTTTCTACACTACAACTCATACTACTACACTGTTGGTAGATAATTATCGATGTGATCTTCCTTCTTGATCCTCTTGAGATGAAATGCTTTGCATGGATGAGCTTGTACGATCTATAATTTCTAGACATGAATTTCATGATTCCTTGGATGATCTTGAGTGGAAGCATAACTGAGGGATTTTGATATTTTAGCTTGGTAGAACCTTGGTAATTAAGCTCCAGCCTCTCTTAGTTAGTGGTTAGATATCATCAGATTCCTACAGGTTAAATAATTTCTATTTTGGTACCCAATTCGATTTGGGCCCTGCTAGGTTAGTTTTGACAAGAATCCTAGTTATTCAAACCCTCTAGATTTCCAATATACCTTGAAATCATCATTGATGGTCATGCTGTATGTATACTCGTGAATGATAATAGTTATGATTTTGAGTGTGTGTATGATTTAAGCAATCTTGGTGAGTTCAATTTTTCTTTTGGTTTAATCACTTTAATCTTAAGCTATGTTTCTAGATTTTGAACTTTGATAGAGTGGGAATCAACTCCATAGTTAAAATATAGTAGGTTCGTAGAGTTGATCAGTTTCGAAGAACCTTCAAGATACAACTGTAGTATTGATCATACTCTTCACTTCATCAAAGTCACAAAACATTGATGAAAGTATATCTTGATGAGGATACATACCTTGCTACTGGCAGTCTCTTGACAGGCAGTTGTTATGATTATTTATACAATGATATGAGGCATTGTTGAATATAACTTTGTATAATCATCACCGACAACATTTGTTGTTTAATGTGACTTTAGATTAGTCAAGCAGAGCCTTTCACTCATGATCAGATGAAGGTCTTGACACCTCATCGTTCGGATTCATGGATATTGTCAATTATGCATTTGATGAGTTTTTCTAACTCCTTCATTTGAGATGCAACGCATGTAAGACCCCAACTTTTTGAATAAAGATTAAATTTTCTCAAAATATATTTTTGAATATTATGGTGTGGATTTGATATAATGTTATAGTTGTGGGTAATATTTACAAATTTTGCAAAGTACGCAAGTTGTTATATAATATTCGATTGGTCGGGGAATATTCGTTTTAATAGGGAATATTCGTACAACGGAACAATCATTGGTGGACCCCCCACAACAGAATTATTGTCGGATTGAGAAAATGACAAAAATACTTTATGAAAATAACGGCGGAAGTTTTACAGTTAACTGTTGAACTACCTGGTAGTAAAAATACAGTAATACGCGTGGTTGCATAGTAGCACACGGTATTGATTATTGATGCTTATGTGAGAATTCACTCAGTTATACTCAATTATTTCTACAGTAATTGCTGTATTATATCTCTCATATTATTGATTCAATTATTGTCATAGTATCATCTTCATAATATGTTATTTTATTAAATCAATAATTGAGACGACAAAGTTATTCATATTATTAAATTTTAATATTTACAATGTCTAGAAGTTCTGTCAAGGAGAGGTTTGATCACCTAATTGCGCGCCAATAGGGAGAAATCCTTATTGGA
Source organism: Panax japonicus (assembly GCA_020205505.1). Lineage (NCBI taxonomy): Eukaryota > Viridiplantae > Streptophyta > Magnoliopsida > Apiales > Araliaceae > Panax > Panax japonicus. The sequence continues at coordinate 46,268,055 of CM035094.1, forward strand.
AAGCCCCCTCTTTCCTGAGAACGACCTGGTTGATAAATATTGTAAGTTATAATATTAATGATGAATGTTATTAATATTGAAGTTGTGCTCAGAGTTGAATTTGGAGACGCGGACGTGATATTTGAGTCCGGAACGATGAAATTAGTAAAAATAGACTATAAACACAAAATTTGCCATTTTTTACTATTTGGTCAAAAAGTCAACAATTGACTTTTTCGGGAAAAGCCAAACTTTGAAATTTCAAAATTTATATTTTAGATAAAAATAGTTTCATTATGTTGGAATTATTTGTGTTAGTGAAAATTGACATTTATTTCGATAAAAATTGATGTCTGGAGGTTATTTTGACCATTCGGGTTTTTAACCGAATAAATGAGCAACTGATTGCTATTATTTCACATGATTATAACTATTTGTTCACATGTGTATACTATTGTTTCACACTCTTGTACTATTAGGGGAGTTGGTGCAAAATTGATAATACTTGCATGACTAAGTTAAAAATGGAAGTATAGATGGAGGTACTATACTGTAATTCATATTTTTCACATGATTATACTATTGATTCACATGATTGAACTATTGATTCACATTATTTACTATTAGGGGATGTGGTGAAAGTTTGATAATACTTGCAGGACTAAATTAAAAATGAAAGAAAAGTTGGAGGTATTGTACTATAATTTTTCGAGCCCCAAAACGTGCAATTATCGAAACTATATTTTTCTATAAATAGAAGCTCATTCTTCCTTCATTTCTCACCAATTAACAAAAGCTTTAGAGCGATTATTATAGAGAGAAATTATAAAAAGAAGAAGAGAAGTTTGCTACTTCACTATTCAAGTATCCAGTTTTTCTAAGGTAGGGAATATTATTTGTTGTACTCGTAGGGAGTATTATTTCTTTCTTATCTATGAAGAGAACTTTTGTTATTTCATTCTTTATTATTCTGTTGGAATAACCTGTATACGCGGGCTACCCTATACTTGGTGAAATTCTTATGTTGTTCCATTCTTTATCATTCTGTTGGAACATCCTGTTTGTGCGTTCTACGCCGGACCTGGTTCCGTCTTTATTATTCTGTTGGAATATCTTATCTGTGCGTTTTACGCCGGACCTGATTCCGTCTTTATTATTATGTTGGAATATCCTGTCTGTGCGTTCTACGCCGGACCTGATTTCGTCTTGATTATTCTGTTGGAATATCCTGTCTGTGCGTTTTACGCCGGACCTAATTCCGTCTTTATTATTTTGTTGGAATATCCTGTCTGTGCGTTTTATGCCGGACCTGATTCAGTTATTTATTATTCTGTTGGAATAACCTGCATGTGCGGTCTATCGCATGCCTGATGATTTCTTTTGTTATTCCATTCCTTATTATACTCAGTTGGTTAAAGTTTTGACTTCTACACTCCATGAAATTAGTGGAATATACTTGATATTTGCGCTTCATCCAGTATCTTTTCATGGAAATATTCTTCTGAGCATTCTTGAATTTTACTCTACAAAGCAGTATCATGTTGACAATTTGGACGTTATTAGTTCCTGGATAAAATAATTGTGGAACTTATTTTATTGAATTCTTATATCATTGTCATCATTCTCATGTTTATATTTTGTTGAAAGTCATATGTGGCCTATAGTGCATAGATGGACTTGGTATAATTATGACTAGGGATTATTCGGTGTAATCATGACCGTAATATTACAAATGATGTGGTAAAAGTCCTCATTGGCCCGTAGTGCATTGATGGACAGTTGTTGGCATGATCATGACCATTATTGAATACACAAATATTCTTGGCTCGTAGTGCATGGATAATTGTGGTCGTGATACTAAAGAATATCCTTGGCCGTAGTGCATGGGTGATTCGATGATGTGGATTATTTATTAAGCTGAGTCCCAGCGATAAAAGTGATGAAAAACCTTTTAAATCATAAAAGATAGTAGATTTTATTCTCTACTTGACTCTTTTAATGGATTGCTTGTTCCGCTGTAGTTAAACTTGATGGTTGTTATATTGTATCAATTTAACACTGTTGAAGGCTAATGATAATATATTCTGCATTATCTTAGTCATAATATTTCCTACTGGGCTAGTTGAGCTCACCCTTTTACTTTCATTGTTCTCTTCAGGAAATGAGAACGTAGTAGGGACTAATCGGGGAACGGAGTGACGGGCCAGATGATATCATTAGTAGTCCTCACTATTCTGTGAAATAGTGTGATAATAATTGTAATGAGGACTTCTTTTGGGTTTGTATAATCTCTAGTAGACAATATTTGTATTCAAACTCATAGCTTATGTTTTGTCGTATTGTACACGACAGTTGTATTATTAAGTTGTATTTGAATTCTATTCCATGTATCTGGCGACTCAAGATGGGTGATGTATACCTATTTTGGGGGCGTCACAGTTGGTATCAAAGCTTAGGGATATGATCCCTGGCTAAGATGTGAGACTAGAACTAGGAGGGGAGAGACGGGTAATTCCTTCGCTAGTATGACCTACCTAAGTTTATTTGCTCTTTAATTAGTTGGTCAGAGTATATGGATAATATGTTGCATGTCAATTAACCCTTATTTTGTGGCAGTATTTGAAAATGGCATTTGAGAATATTGAGAATAACAATGGAGCACAAGAAACTGTTGAGTCTCCACAGATCAACAATCAGAATAATGTGCATCAGGAAGGCTACAATCCTCATGCAAACAACAACACTAACCAAAAGATGAACGATGGAATGATCAGAGGCTTTATGCAATTCATGCAACATCAGGCGAGAGCGGCTCATGTCCAAAATGTGAGTGAAAACACTGAAAACTCTCGGACGGTTACCGCTAAACAGTTCAAGGAGCTGGGACCAGCGGAGTTTATTGGAGAGCCAAAACCACTTAAAGCTGAAGCATGGATAAAGCAGATCACCAAGATATTTGATATCTTGGGATGCTCCGAGGAGCAAAAGGTTCCCTTCGCTACCTTCATGTTGCGTGAAGAGGCAGATTACTGGTGGGAATCTGTAAAACGTACCCAGCCTGACGCACTCAAGATGTCTTGGGAGAAGTTCCAAGAGCTATTCAACGACAAGTACTTTCCCGAAAGTATTCGTCACATGAAAGAGGTGGAGTTTATCAAGTTGAAACAAAACAATATGACCGTGTCACAATACGAGGCTAAATTTGCGGAGTTATCCCAGTTTGCATCCCATTTTGTTAATAATGAGGAACGAATGACCCGAATGGTTTTAAGAGGTTTAAAACCAGAGATACGACAAAATCTTATTTCTCATAAACTGTGTTTGTATTTAGATGTTGTAAATAGGGCTCAGTTGTTGGAGCGCGACAACGAGTCAACGCAACCAAGAGAAAGCAGCCGACAGGATGAAAATACCAGTGGTAACAGTCATCGAAGCGATGACAACAAACGTGGAGGGAATCAATATGCCAGAAATGGTAACCACTTCGGTGGTAATCATAGCCAAGACAATAAAAATGGACATTTCAAGAAAAAGAGATTCAACAATGATGGAAAGACGTCAGCACCAGCACCCGTTGTTAAGGAAGGAGAACGACCACCTATCATATGCTTCAAATACGGAGGGGAGGGACACATCAGTCCAAACTGTGCGATGCCATCCAAAGCATGTTATAATTATGGAAGGGAAGGTCACTTAGCTCGATTTTGTCATTCACTGAAGACAAGTTCAGCTAGGATGGAGGCACCAAAGGCCGTCGCAGAAAAGTGAAAGCCGGTAATGCAAGGGAGAGCGTTTGTTGTGACCTCCCAGAAAGCAAGGAACCCGAACGAGGTTATCACGGGTAAGCTTATCATAAACTCTAGTGAAGTCTATACTTTATTTGATACCGGTTCTACCCATTCTTTTATTTCTCCTACTTGCGCTCAACTTTTAAATTTGACTCCGGAGAAATTATACTTTGACTTATCTGTTGAAACTCCATTAGGAGAAACCTTCATTACATCCACTATTTATAAGTCTTGTTTGATTCAAATCGGTAACCGCACGTTACCTGTCGATCTTATCTCCTTAAAAATACTTGCATTTGACGTGATTCTAGGGATTGATTGGTTAACTACTCATCATGCTAAAATTGATTGTTTTCGTAAGATTGTTAGCTTTCAAATTCCTAATAAACCTATTATGCGAATTCAAGCGACAAAATCATTAAAATCAATCACGGTCATCTCAAGCCATAAAGCTATTCGTTTATTGAAAAACGGATGTCAAGCTTTCTTAGCTCATGTCACGGATTTAAACAAAAATACGTCAAATTTGAAGGATATTTCTATTGTTAATAAATTTCCTGACATATTTCCTGAAGAACTTCCTGGCCTACCCCCAGAGCGTGAAGTTGAATTTTGTATCGACTTTGAACCCGGTACAAAATCCATTTCCAAAGCCCCATATCGAATGGCTCCTATTGAACTTCAGGAGTTAAAGACCCAATTGCAGGAATTGTTAGACAATGGTTTCATTCGTCCTAGTACGTCTCTTTGGGGTGCTCATGTTTTATTCGTGAAGAAGAAAGATGGGAGTATGCGACTTTGTATTGATTATCGGGAGTTAAATCATGTCACCATCAAAAATAGGTACCCATTACCACGTATTGATGACCTGTTTGATCAGTTACAAGGAGCACAATTTTTCTCAAAGATCGATCTTCGTTCTGGATATCATCAGCTGAAGGTTAAAACTGAGGATATTCCAAAGACTGCCTTCAGAACTCGGTACGAGCATTATAAATTCTTAGTCATGTCTTTTGGATTGACTAATGCTCCTGCTGCCTTCATGGATATGATGAACCGAGTATTCAAGGAATATTTGGATCACTTTGTGGTCGTCTTTATTGATGACATCCTTATTTATTCCAAAAGCCATGAAGATCATGAGCAACACTTGAGGCTGATACTCCAAAAGCTTCGTGAATATAAGCTTTATGCCAAGATAAAGAAATGCGAGTTCTGGCTTGAGGAAGTAGAATTCCTTGGGCACGTAGTATCAAGTCATGGAATATCTGTTGACCCGACAAAGATTGAAGCTATTCAAAGCTGGGAGCAACCTAAATTAGTGACCGAAGTACGTAGCTTTCTTGGCTTAACTGGTTATTATTGGAGATTCGTAGAAGGGTTTTCTCGAATCGCTACTCCATTAACTCAGCTGACTCGGAAAGATACAAAGTTCAGTTGGAGCGAGGAATGTGAGAAGAGTTTTTAAGAACTCAAGAGAAGACCCATTTCAGCACCTTTTCTGACAATACCATCGGTTCGGAGGGATTTGTCATCTAAAGTGATGTTTCAGGCAAAGGGTTAGGATGTGTTCTCATGCAACATAGGAAAGTCATAGCCTATGCCTCAAGACAACTCAAAGAATATGAGAGGAATTATGCTACTCATGATCTAGAGTTGGCAGCTGTCGTTTTTGCACTTAAGATTTGGAGGCATTACCTGTATGGAGAGAAGGTGGAGATCTACACGGATCATAAAAGCCTCAAATATTTCTTCACCCAAAAGGAACTCAACATGCGACAACGAAGTTGGCTTGAACTATTGAAAGATTATGATCATACCATCCAATACCATCTTGGAAAAGTGAATGTGGTAGCTGACGCACTGAGTAGAAGATCATATGCGGGTGCGAGTGCAATATTGTCAACGCAAAGGCCCATTTTGTATGACTTGTAAAAGATGGAGTTAGATATAAAGACTCCAGGGACCCATGTGATGATGGTGAATATACGAGTAGAACTGAATTTAATCGATAAAGTTAAAGCTGCTCAAGCTACAGACCTGGAGCTGATGCGTATAAGGAAGAAAGTACAAGAAGGTGCTATGCCGGAAGCAAGAATCGATGAAAAAGGAATACGTCGAGTCAACTCTAGACTTTGTGTTCCTAATAACCCTGATATAAAGTATAAAATCATGATGGAGGTGCATAACACACCGTTTGCAATCCATCTTGGGAGTACCAAAATGTATCGTCTTCTTCGTCATACATTTTGGTGGAGAAATATGAAGAGAGAGATAGCGTTATTTATCTCAAGGTGTCTAATTTGTCAACGAGTTAAAGCGGAGCATTAAGTACCAAAAGGCCCATTGCAACCACTTGAAATTCTAGAATGGAAGTTGGAGCACATTACCATGGATTTCGTTACTGATCTTCCCAAAGTTTCTCAAGGCATAGATGTGATTTGGGTCATTGTTGATAGATTGACCAAGTCTGCTCATTTCTTACCGATACGAGAAACTTATACACTTGAACGTCTTTCTCGTATGTTATCCATAGTTTCTGATCGAGACCCAAGATTCATTTAAAGATTTTGGGTTAGCTTGCAAAAAGCTATGGGCACGGATTTACGATTCTGCTCGGCATATCATCCTCAGATGGACGGGCAGTCGGAGATGACATTTCAAACTTTTGAAGATCTATTAAGACTCTGTGTCCTTGACTTCAAGGGAAGTTGGGACAAGTTCTTACCATTGGTGGAGTTTTCCTACAACAACAGTTATCAAGCAAGTATGAGCATGGCTCCATTTGAGGCGTTGTATGGAAGAAAGTGTCGTTCTTCAGTATGCTGGGATGAGGTGGGTGAAGCAACGTTGTTGGGAGCAGAGTTGGTACGTATGACTACAGAAAAGATTCAAATGATCCGACAACATATAAAAACCTCACAAGATTGACAAAAGAGTTATGCTAATCTTCATCGAAAGGACGTAAAATTCAATATTGGAGATCATGTGTTGTTACGTGTTGCTCCATGGAAAGGAGTTACATGATTTGGAAAGAGAGGAAAGCCCAATCCTCGATTTATTGGCCCATTTTTAACCCTCGATCGAGTAGGAACTGTGACCTATAGACTTGCGTTACCGCCAAATATGTCTCGTGTTCATAATGTTTTTTACATATCCATGTTACGTAAATATGTGAAAGATCCGAACCACATTATTGAGTTAGAACCAGATAAAATCGAGGAAGATTTAACGTATGAAGAGGTTCTTGTTAAAATCTTGGATAAGAAGGAACATATTCTATGCTCCAAGGTTATATCTCAAGTCAAAGTTTTGTGGAGAAACCACGATGTTGAGGAACTGACCTGGGAATTAGAATTTGAAATAAAATCAAAGTATCCTCACCTTTTCGACATACCAGGTACGCACACTAATTTTAAAGACGAAATTTCATAAGAAGAGGAGGTTGTAAGACCCCAACTTTTTTAATAAAGATTAAATTTTCTCGAAATATATTTTTGAATATTATGGTGTAGATTTGATATAATGTTATAGTTGTGGGTAATATTTATAAATTTTGCAAAGTACGCAAGTTGTTATATAATATTCGATTAGTCGGGGAATATTCATTTTAATAGGGAATATTCGTACAACAGCACAATCATTGGTGGACCTCCCACAACGGAATTATTGTCAGATTGAGAAAATGACAAATACTTTATGAAAATAACGACGGAAGTTTTACCGTTAACTGTTGAACTATCTGGTAGTAAAAATACAGTAATATGTGTGGTTGCATAGTAGCACACGATATTGATTATTGAATCTTACGTGAGAAGTCACTCAGTTATACTCAATTATTGCTACAGTAATTGTTACATCATATCTCTCATATTATTGATTCAATTATTGTCATAATATCATCTGCATAATATGTTATTTTATTAAATCAATAATTGAGACGACAAAGTTATTCATATTATTAAATTGCAATATTTACAATGTCTAGAAGTTCTGTCAAGGAGAGATTTGGTCACCTAATTGCCCGGTAATAGGGAGAAATCCTTATTGGAAAGCCCTCTCTTTCCTAGGAACGACCTGGTTGATAAATATTGTGAGTTATAATATTAATGATGAATGTTATTAATATTGAAGTTATGCTCGGAGTTGAATTTGGAGACGCGGACGTGATATTTGAGTCCGGAACGATGAAATTAGTAAAAATAGACTATAAACACAAAATTTACCGATTTTTACTATTTGGTCAAAAAGTCAATAGTTGACTTTTTTGAGAAAAGCCAAACTTCAAAATTTCAAAATTTATATTTTTGATAAAAATAGTTTCATTATGTTGGAATTATTTGTGTTAGTGAAAATCGACATTTATTTCGATAAAAATTGATGTCTGGAGGTTATTTTGACCATTCGGGTATTTAACCGAATAAATGAGCAATTGATTGCTATTATTTCACATGATTATAACTATTTGTTCACATGTGTATACTATTGTTTCACACTCTTGTACTATTAGGGGAGTTGGTGCAAAATTGATAATACTTGCATGACTAAGTTAAAAATGGAGGTATAGATGGAGGTACTATACTGTAATTCATATTTTTCACATGATTATACTATTGATTCACATGATTGAAATATTGATTCACATTATTTACTATTAGGGGAGGTGGTGAAAGTTTGATAATACTTGCAGGACTAAATTAAAAATGAAAGAAAAGTTGGAGGTATTGTACTGTAATTTTTCGAGCCCCAAAACGTGAAATTATCGAAACTATATTTTTCTATAAATAGAAGCTCATTCTTCCTTCATTTCTCATCAATTAACAAAAGCTTTAGAGCGATTATTATAGAGAAAAATTATAAAAAGAAGAAGAGAAGTCTGCTACCTCACTATTTCAGTATCCAGTTTTTCTAAGGTAGGGAATATTATTTGTTGTACTCGTAGGGAGTATTATTTCTTTCTTATCTATGAATAGAACTTCTGTTATTTCATTCTTTATTATTCTGTTGGAATAACCTGTATACGCGGGATACCCTATACTTGGTGAAATTCTTATGTTATTCCATTCTTTATCATTCTGTTGGAACATCATGTCTGTGCATTCTACGTCGGACATGGTTCTGTCTTTATTATTCTGTTGGAATATCCTATCTGTGCATTTTACGCCAGACCTGATTCCGTCTTTATTATTCTGTTGGAATATCCTATCTGTGCATTCTACGCCGGACCTGATTTCGCCTTTATTATTCTGTTAGAATATCCTGTCTGTGCGTTTTACGTCGGACCTGATTCCGTCTTTATTATCTTGTTGGAATATCCTGTCTGTGCGTTTTACGACGGACCTGATTCAGTTATTTATTATTCTGTTGGAATAACCTGCCTGTGCGGTCTATCGCATGCCTGATGATTTCTTTTGTTATTCCATTCCTTATTATATACAATTGGTTAAAGTTTTGACTTCTATACTCCATGAAATTAGTGGAATATCCTTAATATTTGCGCTTCATCTGGTATCTTTTCATGGAAATATTCTTCCGAGCATTCTTGAATTTTACTCTACAAAGCAGTATTATGTTGACAATTTGGACGTTATTAGTTCCTGGATAAAATAATTCTTAAACTTATTTTATTGAATTCTTATGTCATTGTCATCATCCTCATGTTTATATTTTGTTGAAAGTCATCTGTGGCCTATAGTGCATAAATGGACTTGGTATGATTTTGACCAGGGATTATTCAGTGTAATCATGACCGTAATATTACAAATGATGTAGTAATTAAAAGTCCTCATTGGCCCGTAGTGCATTGATGGACAATTGTTGGTATAATTATGACCATTATTGAATACACAAATATTCTTGGCTCGTAATGCATGGATAATTATGGTTGTGATACTAAAGAATATCCTTGGGCGTAGTGCAGGGGTGATTCGATGATGTGGATTATTTATTAAGCTGAGTTCCAGCAATAAAAGTGATGAAAAACTTTTTAAATCATAAAAGATAGTAGATTTTATTCTCTACTTTACTCTTTTAATGGATTGCTTGTTCCGCTGCAGTTAAACTTGATGGTTATTATATTGTATCAGTTTAACACTGTTGATGGCTAACGATAATATATTCTGCATTATCTTAGTCATAATATTTCCTATTGGGCTAGTTGAGCTCACCCTTTTACTTTCATTGTTCTCTTCAGGAAATTAGAACGTAGCAGGGACTAGTCAGGGAACGGAGTGATAGGCCAGTTGATAGCATTAGTAGTCCTCACTATTCTGTGAAATAGTGTGATAATAATTGTAATGAGGGCTCCTTTTGAGTTTGTATAATCTCTAGTAGACAATATTTGTATTCAAACTCATAGCTTATGTTTTGTCGTATTGTACACGACAGTTGTATTATTAAGTTGTATTTGAATTCTGTACCATGTATCTGGCGACTCAAGATGGGTGATGTATACCTATTTTGGGGGCGTCACAACGCATGATTTGTTTAGACGTATAATCTTCCTAAACTTTGAACAAAAAGTTCTCAGTTCCTGTTGCATATGAACTTTCCATCTTAGGGTTGTAGACTGCTGATTAACCATAGATTTTGTGAGATTTGCCTTGTGACGCACCCAAAATAGGTATACATCACCCATCTTGAGTCGCCAAATACATGGTACAAAATTCAAATACAACTGTCGTGTACAATACGACAAAACATAAGTTGGGAGTTTGAATACGAATATTGTCTTCTAGACAGTATTCAAACTCAAATGGAGTCCTTAATACATTTATTATCACACTATTTCACTGAATAGTGAGGACTACTAATGCAAACATCTGGACCGTCACTTCATTCCCCGACTAGTCCCAGCTATATTTTCATTTTCTGAAGAGAACAATGAAAACAAAGGGTGAGCTCAACTAGCCCAGTAAGAAATATTAAGACTAAGATAATGCAGAAAAAATTATCGTTAGTCTTCAACAGTGTTAAACTGATAAAATATAATAAGCATCAAGTTTATCTGCAGCGGAACAAGCAATCCATCAGAAGAGTCAAGTAAAGCATGATATCTACTATCTTCTATGCTTTAAAAAGTTTATCATCAATTTTATCGCTGAGACTCAGCTTAATAAATAAACCACATCATCGAATCATTCCTGCACTACGGGCCAATAATATTCATGTAATCATTAATGGTCATGATTATACCGAATAATCCTTGGTCATAATCACAACAACAACTGTCCATCAATGCACTACAGGCCAATGAGGATTTTTACCACATCATTTGTAATATTACAGTCATGATTATACTAAATAATCCCTGGTCATAATCACACCAATCAATAGTACATCTATACACATAAGCCACATATGACTTTTATCACAATATAAGCATGAGGAAAATGACAATGATATAAGAATTCAATTAAAAAAAACAAAGGATAATTTTTTAAATAGTTATAATTTAATTTATCCAGAATTCAATAATTTCCAAATTGTCAACATGATACTACTTTGTGGAGTAAAATTCAAGAATAATATTGCATCAAAAATGATTTAGACAGCAAAGAAATTAATTTTTTTGACATGATTAATTTCCCGGGTGAATAATACCCAAGTGAATAGTACCCCGTGAATAGTACTTCAGAAGTAGTACCTCGTAAATAGTACTTTATGAATAGTACTCGTGAATAGTACTTTGTAAATAGTACCCGTGAATAGTAATTTATGAATAGTACTCTGTGAATAGTACTTTGAGAATAGTACCGTATACATGAATAGTACTTATGGACAGTACTCCGGCATGAAAAGCATAAAATTTAACAAGAATGTGCAAAAAATATCCTTGTGAAACGATACTAGATGAAACACAAATTTCAACGATATTCCACTAATTTCACGGAGTATAGAAAAAATACTTTAACAAAATGAGAGTATAATCAGGAATACGAGACGAAATAATATTACTCAAATACTGGAGAGTATGGAAGAAAATATTATTCCTATGAATACTGAACAAAATAATTTCTCTTACCTCAGAAGAAGACTGGTTATTGGAATAGTGAGGTAGCAGACTTCTCTTCTACTTTCTCTCTAAAGCTTCTCTCTCTATAATAGCTCTTGTGAGTCTTAGTGAATTGGTGAGAATGAAAGAAGAATGAGCTTCTATTTATAGGAAAACATAATTTCGATAATTGCACGTTTTGGGGCTCGAAATATTACAGCATAATACCTTCATCTTTTCATTCATTTTTAATTTAGTCATGCAAGTATTATCAAACTCGAACCACCTCCCTTAATAATACATCATGTGAATAAATAGTACAATCATTTGAATCAATAGTTCTATACATGTGAAAAAAATAATTACAGTATAGTACTTTCATCTATACCTCCATTTTTAATTTAGTCATGCAAGTATTATCAATCTTTCACCACCTCCCTTAATAGTACATGCATGTGAATCAATAGTACACACATGTGAACAAATAGTTATAAGCATGTGAATTAATAGCAATTAATTGTTCATTTATCCGATTAATTACCCAATTGGTCAATATAACCTCCAGACATCAATTATTATCGGAATAGATGTCAATTTCCATTAACACTAATAATCCCAACACAATGGAAATATAAATTTTATCTTTAATCAACACGAACTTATTCATCATTAATATTATAACTCACAATATTTAACAACCAGATCATTTTCAGGAAAGATGGGGCTTTTCGATAAGGATTTCTCCCTATTGGCGGGCAATTAGGTGACCAAACCTCTTCTCGACAGAACTTTCTAGACATCATCAATATTTTCGATAATAATATGAATAACTTTGTCGTCTCAATTATTGATTTAATAATAATAAATATAATGCAGATGACACTGTGACAATAATTGAATCAATAATGAGAGATATTATGTAGCAATTACTGTAGCAATAATTGAGTATAACTGAGTGACTTGTCACGTAAGCATCAATAATTAATACCGTGTGCTACTATGTAACCACACGTATTACTGTACTTTTATCACCGGGTAGTTCAACAGTTTAACAGTAAAACTTCCGCCGTTATTTTTATAAAAAGATAATTCTGTCGTTTTCTTACTACGACAATACTTTTGTTGTGGGGTCCACCAATGATTGTGCCGTCGTAAGAATATTCTCGGTTAAAACGAATATTCCACGACCAATCGAATATTATATAACCACTTGCTTACTTTATAAAATTTGTAAATAATACTAACAACTATAACATTATATCAAACCCATACCATAATATTCAAAAATATATTTCGAGAAAAAATAATCTTTATTCATAAAAGTTGGGGTCTTACAACCTCCCTTCTTATGAAATTTCGTCCTCGAAATTTGGGTGCGTACTTGGTATGTTGAAGAGGTAAGGACACCTTGACTTCATTTCAGATTCTAACTCCCAAGTCATTTCCTCAACATCTTGGTTTCTCCACAAAACTTTGACTTGATTTATAACCTTGGAGTGTAGAATATGATCCTTCTTATCCTAGATTTTAATATGTACCTCTTCATACGTTAAATCTTCCGCTATCTCGTTCGGTTCTAATTCAATAATGTGGTTCGGGTCTTTCACATATTTACGTAACATAAATATTTGAAAAATATTATGAACATGAGACATACTTGGCGGTAAGACAAGTCTATAGGCCACAGTTCTTACTCGATCGATGATTAAAATGGGCTAATGAATCGAGGATTGAGCTTTCATCTCTTTCTAAATCTCATAACTCCTTTCCATGGAGCAACACGTAAGAACACATGATCTCCAATATTGAATTCCACGTCCTTTCGATGAAGATCAACATAACTCTTTTGTCGATCTTGTGAGGTTTTTATATGTTTTCGGATCGTTTGAATCTTTTTCGTAGTCATACGTACCAACTCCGGTCCCAACAACGTTGCTTCACCCACTTCATCCCATCATACTAGAGAATAACATTTTCTTCCATACAACGCCTCAAATGGAGCCATGCCAATACTTGCTTAATAACTGTTGTTATAGAAAAACTCCACCAATGGTAAGAACTTGTCCCAACTTCCTTTGAAGCCAAGGACACAGAGTTTTAATAAACCTTCAAGAGTTTGAATAGTCCACTCCAACTTCTCGTTCGTTTGAGGATGATATGTTGAACTATATCGTAAATCTGTGCCCATAGCCTTTTGCAAAATAACCCAAAATCGTGAAGTGAACCTTGGGTCTCGATCAGAAACTATGGATATTGGTATACCATACAATCTTACAATCTCGTTTATGTACATACGAGCAAGACGTTCAAGTGTATAAGTTTCTCGTATCGATAAGAAATGAGCAGACTTGGCCAATCTATAAATAATGACCCAAATCGCATCTATGCCTTGAGAAACCTTGGGAAGACCAGTAACAAAATCCATGGTAATGTGCTCCCACTTCCATTCTAGAATTTCAAGTGGTTGCAATGAACCTTTTGGCACTTGATGCTCCGCCTTGACTCGTTGACAAGTTAGACACCTTGAGATAAACCCCGCTATCTCTATCTTCATATTGCTCCACCAAAATGTATGTCGAAGATCACGATACATTTTGGTACTCCCAAAATGGATTGTAAACGGTGTGTTGTGCGCCTCCATCATGATTTTATACTGCAAGTCAGAATCGTTAGGAACACAAAGTCTGGAGTTGACTCGAAGTTTTCCTTCTTCATCGATTCTTGCTTCTGAAATAGCACCTTCTTGCACTTTCTTTCTCATACGCATCAGCTCCAAGTCTGTAGCTTGAACATCTTTAACTTTATCGATTAAAGTCGATTCTACTCGTATATTCGCTATCATCACATGGGTCCCTGGAGTCTTTAACTCTATCTCCATCATTTGTAAGTCATATAAAATGGGCCTTTACGTTGACAATATCGCACTCGTACCCGCATATGATTTTCTACTCAATGCGTCAGCTATTACGTTTGTGACAACCCGAGAAATTAGACAATTTATGAAAATCTTAAATGATTGATTTAAGGTTAAATAATAGACCTAGACAGAAAATAAGTGTATGCATTTGATGTTATTAGGATGGAATTTTGAGGATTTCAAAATTCTGTGAAGGATTTAGGTGAATTATTCAGGATTAAAAATTTATGTGATTAAGTTCTGTGAAAATGGTTATGTATGTGTTCAGAATATGGTTAAGGGTCAAGGGTTGACCAGATTAATTATATATGTGTTAAACCCTAAGTATATATTAAGAACGTCAATGTTCTGTTAGAAAACCCTAACGTCTGATAAGAAACCCTAGAAATCGGTTCTGGAAACCCTAGTTTCAGTTCCGAGAATTTGAAACCCTAAATTCATGATATGAATATGGTGATTAAGTTAGAAAACCCTAACGATATGTTCAGAAACCCTAATTTGGGAAATCAAAGGCTAACTATAATGGCTTAAGTATTTTGATTATATATTAGAGATAACCCTAATTATATATATTAGGAATGAAGGATTTAATAACTTAAGAGTTATGGAAAAAGAGAATTGTGGTATTTAGAATACTTGCTAATTCTAGGAGATTTATTCTATATATCTCAAATGATTAATTTTATAACCTAATTATAGCAAGTCTAATTGGGTTAAGGAAATGAATGGGCTTGTGAGTAAGGATTTATGTTATAATTGAGAAAATTGAAACCCTAAGTAAATGAATTGGGTTGGATGAGAATTTAAGGTATTGGACTATGTATATTTTATAGTCCAAGTGTTGGCGAATAAAATTAGTTAGAGGCCCAAGCAATACATTAATTGAGTGGCCCAAATATTTTTATTGTTAAGCCCAAAAGATTTATAAGTGATGGCCCAATTTTGGAGCCCAATTGAAGGAATGACACTTTAGACATTTGGGATAAAAGATATTTCATTTACAAGAAACCAAACTTGGAGCTTAAAAAGGCCACATGGCCGGCTATTTAGAGAAGGAAGAAAGGGGAGATGAATGTATTAATTGTTCAATTTAGTTGGTAAACAACTCTCATTAACTCCACTTATGTGTCATCTTTTTATTTAACCAACACCTTTGTTTAAGTCTCCAAGCAACACTAAATTGACTAAAGAAGTAATAGAAAGCAAGAGAGATATTGGATGAATATACATAATATCTCTATATTTTGCAAACAAAAGAAAAACTCATTCCATTTCTCTCTCATTCTTATTAGTTATCACAAAGTAAACCAAAGAGAGAGAGAGGGGGGGAGTTCGGCCATACAAGAGAGAAAGAGAGAGAGGAGATTTTGATATTCATATAACCAAGATCCATCTCATATGGTAGAAGGAGAGAAAGAAATAAAGCTAAGGTATAACAAAAAAAATTCTACTTATGTAGTCTATTTCCTTTGTGGTTTGATTTGATTTTTGACAACTTGAAGTTGTGATCTTGACGTTTAAAATCTTAGATCTACATGATTTAGAGTATTTTATGTGTGGATCTATCCATCTTGTGTGTTAGAAGTTAGATCAAAAACAAGAAAAGTGAAGCTAGGTTTTCTAAGTGTAGAAAATTCTAATTTTCTTAGTCTTGATATTATTTAATCTTGTGGTTGATGCTTGTTTGATGAAATAAGAAACTTTGTTTCTAAACTCAAAAACTATGTATATACATGTTAATAAGTGTTTATTGTTTGGATCTACCCATAATGGGTGTTAAATTGGTGGAAATCAAAGGAAGAGAAAAATGTAATTTTTTCAGAAAAGTTTGAACTTTTAAAGTGAGAGCTAGGTTTTGATTTTTCTTGAAATATATGATGGATATTTATGATTTATGTTCTTGGGATGCTATATATATGTGTTAAGGGTAAAATCCCTTTGGAATTACTCAAATAGGTTGAATATTGAACAAGTTATGGGATTTCTCCCAAACTACACAAAGGTAATAAAAACTGTTAAAAGGACAGTTTTAAACAGTCACTTCCAGGCCAATTTCTGGGAGCTTAACATGTCCAAATATTGATTGTGATAGATGAAAACTGTAGTTCGGAAAGATACGAACCCAACAAAATTGACGGATCGTTAATCGGAGTTATAGATTTCATTTTATTTAAGTTTTGGTAAAAGACTCCAAAACTGTCAAATGACAAAAAGTTGCTGCCAAAAATTTTCCGGGGGCTGTTTCGGGCATTTATTTAATGAGAAAAATTCCAGGATTTTGGAAAATGAAAATATATGGTATTATGTAGCCCGTGTCCAAAAATGAGCTAATTCCGAGTTAGAACGACCAAGTTATGACCATTACAATTTTTGTGATTTTCCGACGGAAATCGCTATAATCGGAGTTCTACAACTCCGATTGCCACGAAATTTAAAATGGAGCATCACGTTAACATCTATAAGATCGTGTTAAAAGATGGGATTTACTGGAGTTAAGCACGAGGTAGCTAATTTCTTAAGCTACGCACTAGAAATAATTTTTGAAAAATACTAAAGGAAGTTAGAAAATTATGGAAAAATACTTTTTATGCATGAAATACATGTATATGTGTTTGACCAAAGGATAGGAGAATAATACACTGATTTGGTATTTTTGTGATACGAATTTAGAATACAGCTTGCTGGATTATATAATTTGTGAATCCAGTTTGCTGGATTGAAAAACAGTTTGCTGAATTGAAAAATTTGTTGAAATCGGTTTGTTGGATTGAGGTTTAGATTGATGGATTGGTGAATCCAGGTTGATGAATTAAAAATTTGGTTGCTAGATTTAGAATCCAGGTTGCTGGATTAGTATTTAACTTACTAGGTGTTAACGAATAACTTATGAAATGAAAAAGCGAGTGTTAAATCATATAAATTTGATTTTATGGCATGGTTAAGTGTTTAGGAAGAGTTTAATTGAACTTAAACTCGAGTGTTGACCGACTAGACCGTCGGGATGTTAAAATTGTGTCAGTTTCAACTCAAACTTAATAGTCTAACTGATACTAAGTCTTATGTGAATTATAGACTGATATGGTTATGTGGTAATGTGTTTAGGTTATTCTGTAGATATATATATATATATATATATATATATATATATATATATATATATATATATATATATATATATATATATATATATATCAGAATGGATCCTGTCCGGGAGTCCGGACAGGACCCAAAATCCGGACCCAAATTTTTTTTTTTTTTTTTTTTTTTTTTTTTTTGTAGAACAACTAAAAAAAAAAAAAAAAATTTATGGAATTGAAATTTTTCAATAATACAGTGTTTTGGGTGTGTTTTTAACACCCACACCAACCAATGTATGTACAGTCTGCCCAGACTGTACATACATGTTTCGTTATAGGCATCCAAATCACACCCAAAACACTGTATAATGTAAAAATTCCAATTCCATAAATTTTTTTTTTTTTTTTTTAGTTGTTTCAAAAAAAAAAAGCAAAAAAAAAAAAAAAAAAAAGTCCGGATTTTGTTAAAATCCGGACTCCCGGACCTGAACCGGTCCCATATATATATATATATATATATATATATAACAGTATTATACTGTGATGATATTATTCTAATATTGGAGATCTATATTATTAATATTAGGTCTTCGGGTAAAGCGTTATAAATTGCGTTGCGGTAATCAACGGTTCAGGCAAGTTTCTTTTACTTAACTCTAATAAGAGTAGTTTCTTCAAGCTTATGGTTAATCATTGCTGATTGTCATGAAATTTGTACTCTATACATCTTGCATGTATAAGTCAGGTATGAAAGGCTGATCACCTTCATTACCAGTTGGTTCAGAAATGTTTGTTCATGTAAAATACTTGTTCAGTCAAAAATTTGTTCGTGCTAGTTCTCAATTATATTGATGAATTATAGCAAGCTCATTATTCATACTCTTCAATCATGATATATCGTTATATTGTTGTATATAAACTTGCTGGGCAACTTTCATGCTCACCCTTTGCTATATCATGATAAAATATTGCAGATAAGGCGAATGCGTTCGGATACAGGAAATGGTTAAAGCCAAGTTCAGCTTGGGATATAAAGTGCGGCTAGTTTGTAATAGCGTATTTTGATAAATGTGTTATATGATAGAAAGTTTATTAAATGTGTCTTAAGTTAAGGTTACTCGACCTTGGGGATAAGTGTGTAAAGTTTAATGCATAAACAATTTATGTTTATATCTTCCGCAAACAGTTATAGAATTAGTATACCGGATCTGTGGTGATTTGGGGACCGGATTCGGGGCTTTCAAAGTTAGTATCAAAGCTGTTGGTTATGAAGCTTAGGTAGGAATACCTGAGACCAATAACTGCAGTGATTAGGATAAGACTAACTCAAATAGAGTTAGTTGGTCGGTAAGATTCAAAGACGAATCTCGGCGAGTGTAAAGCACAGAGTTCCCTAACTCTGATAATAAAGTTGAACAATAATGGTGAATAGATCGAGTCTAAAAGATTGAAAGTGCAGGGATAGGAGATCGTCAAACAAAACAATCATAGTGCATGGAATTGAATTGTAATATATACGATAAGGTCGCCCCGTGATCTGGTAAGGTTATGACAGCCAGAAAGAATCAATCTTATGATTGAAAAGTTTACAGCAAGATGCTGTGTATCAGTTGTACTATGAAAACTCATAAAAGAGTTATGAATTATGAATACGAATAGAATTCGTATTGAGAAGGGGGTTAAGATTAGGTGGGGATTTCAATGAGGACTTATGTCGGCAGCTGAGTTGTATGATTCCTTGTATGGACGGGGAATTTGTACTTGGTTTTAGAATCACTTAGCTTCCTGGTCGATGTAGTGGTTAGGTTGATCAATTCTTTGTATGGGCGGAGAATTGGCCGCTTAGCTTCCTATATTGATTAGTGGCCGAGTTTGGTTTGACAACCACTTAGTTTCTGGCACTGATAATCATTGAAATATTGTGTTGCGCTATTTGTTATATGCAGGTTAAGAGGGTGATTCCTTTCTCATGTATATAACAAATAGATAAGTCATAGGTAGAGGACATAGGGTTAAGTGCGAGTTCTTAAACTCATACTTATGTGACATTCTTGACTAATAGTTATATGAAATGTTATGAACCCCTCAGCGAATGGACGCCAAAGGTCTGTCTAGGAAAGTTCGTGAACTCATATGATTGTGGAAATTTATGGACTCATAAGTGTGGTTTTATGAACTGGGTATAGTTATGTGTGAATGGAGTATTGAGGATAATAGGAACATATAGATTGTTAAGCAAATGATCATTAGTGGAGACTTAGGTTTGCCTAAACCCTAGCTATGCTAAACTTCAAATTTTTGATATCAAGCTAAATACACACTATGTGCCTTTAAAAAAAATTGTTTTTATTTATCACTTATGTACCATGTGACCTGGTGCAGAAATGAAAAAAAATGATGGAGTTATCAATGCAGAATTATTTGGTGTTGGATGTGATCTAAGGATCGTCAGCCCACTACAGTATGATGTAGTATGACAAAATCACCAAATGACGAAATCCTCAACGGACTGTAAATACAGTGCGGCATCATGACGTCATTCTCAAAAATGTTTGATTGAAAGAAATTTCCCAAACCAAATTGTTTTGCTGTGGAATCAAATAAGACCGAGGTAAAATTTGTGTGCCTTTAGCAGTGATGGGAAAACAGATAAAATCAGTACTTGGTCAGTACAGGGCATATCGGGCTAATCACCCTTTGTGTCCGTAAGTAATGACGGTTTGCGGATGAATTTCCATAAAACCTTTGCGAAAATGACAAACAAACAGTCTATACGATTCCTCAGCACAGTTTTAAAATTTTTACCCTTGTGATTGGTGTATTGGGTAGCATGTGAAATATGTGTGAATGGTGTAAGGTGCACGGTGTAAGGTGTAAGGTGAATTTCGGGGACGAAATTCTTAGAAGGATGGATGAATGTGACAACCCGAGAAATTAGACAATTTATGAAAATCTTAAATGATTGATTTAAGGTTAAATAATAGACCTAGACAGAAAATAAGTGTATGCATTTGATGTTATTAGGATGGAATTTTGAGGATTTCAAAATTCTGTGAAGGATTTAGGTGAATTATTCAGGATTAAGAATTTATGTGATTAAGTTATGTGAAAATGGTTATGTATGTGTTCAGAATATGGTTAAGGGTCAAGGGTTGACCAGATTAATTATATATGTGTTAAACCCTAAGTATATATTAAGAACGTCAATGTTCTGTTAGAAAACCCTAACGTCTGATAAGAAACCCTAGAAATCGGTTCTGGAAACCCTAGTTTCAGTTCCGAGAATTTGAAACCCTAAATTCATGATATGAATATGATGATTAAGTTAGAAAACCCTAACGATATGTTCAGAAACCCTAATTTGGGAAATCAAAGGCTAACTATAATGGCTTAAGTATTTTGATTATATATTAGAGATAACCCTAATTATATATATTAGGAATGAAGGATTTAATAACTTAAGAGTTATGAAAAAAGAGAATTGTGGTATTTAGAATACTTGCTAATTCTAGGAGATTTATTCTATATATCTCAAATGATTAATTGTATAACCTAATTATAGCAAGTCTAATTGGGTTAAGGAAATGAATGGGCTTGTGAGTAAGAATTTATGTTATAATTGAGAAAATTGAAACCCTAAGTAAATGAATTGGGTTGGATGAGAATTTAAGGTATTGGACTATGTATATTTTATAGTCCAAGTGTTGGCGAATAAAATTAGTTAGAGGCCCAAGCAATACATTAATTGAGTGGCCCAAATATTTTTATTGTTAAGCCCAAAAGATTTATAAGTGATGGCCCAATTTTGGAGCCCAATTGAAGGAATGACACTTTAGACATTTGGGATAAAAGATATTTCATTTACAAGAAACCAAACTTGGAGCTTAAAAAGGCCACATGGCCGGCTATTTAGAGAAGGAAGAAAGGGGAGATGAATGTATTAATTGCTCACTTTAGTTGGTAAACAACTCTCACCAACTCCACTTATGTGTCATCTTTTTATTTAACCAACACTTTTGTTTAAGTCTCCAAGCAACACTAAATTGACTAAAGAAGGAAGAGAAAGCAAGAGAACTATTGGATGAATATACATAATATCCCTATATTTTGCAAACAAAAGAAAAACTCATTCCATTTCTCTCTCATTCTTATTAGTTATCACAAAGTAAACCAAAGAGAGAGAGAGAGGGGGGAGTTCGGCCATACAAGAGAGAAAGAGAGAGAGGAGATTTTGATATTCATATAACCAAGCTCCATCTCATATGGTAGAAGGAGAGAAAGAAATAAAGCTAAGGTATAGCAAAAAAATTTCTACTTATGTAGTCTATTTCCTTTGTGGTTTGATTTGATTTTTGACAACTTGAAGTTGTGATCTTGAGGTTTAAAATCTTAGATCTACATGATTTAGAGTATTTTATGTGTGGATCTATCCATCTTGTGTGTTAGAATTTAGATCAAAAACAAGAAAAGTGAAGCTAGATTTTCTAAGTGTAGAAAATCCTAATTTTCTTAGTCTTGATGTTATTTAATCTTGTGGTTGATGCTTATTTGATGAAATAAGAAACTTTGTTTCTAAACTTAAAAACTATGTATATACATGTTAATAAGTGTTTATTGTTTGGATCTACCCATAATGGGTGTTAAATTGGTGGAAATCAAAGGAAGAGAAAAATGTATTTTTTCCGGAAAAGTTTGAACTTTTAAAGTGAGAGCTAGGTTTTGATTTTTCTTGAAATCTATGATGGATATTTATGATTTATGTTCTTGGGATGCTAGATATATGTGTTAAGGGTAAAATCCCTTTGGAATTCATCAAATAGGTTGAATATTGAACAAGTTATGGGATTTCTCCCAAACTACACAAAGGTAATAAAAACTGTTAAAAGGACAGTTTTGAATAGTCACTTCCGGGCTAATTTTCGGGAGCTTAACATGTCCAAATATTGATTGTGATAGATGAAAACTGTAGTTCGGAAAGATACGAACCCAACAAAATTAACGGATCATTAATCGGAGTTATAGATTTCATTTTATTTAAGTTTTGGTAAAGGACTCCAAAACTGTCAAATGACAAAAAGTTGCTGCCAAAAATTTTCCGGGGGATGTTTCGGACATTTATTTAATGAGAAAATTCCAGAATTTTGGAAAATGAAAATATATAGTATTATGTAGCTCCTGTCCAAAAATGAACTGATTCCGAGTTAGAACGACCAAGTTATGACCATTACAATTTTTGTGATTTTCCGACGGAAATCTCTATAACCAGAGTTCTACAACTCCGATTGCCACGAAATTTAAAATGGAGCATCACGTTAACATGTATAAGATCGTGTCAAAATATGGGAATTACTGGAGTTAAGCACGAGGTAGCTAATTTCTTAAGCTACGCACTAGAAATGATTTTTGAAAAATAATAAAGGAAGTTAGAAAATTATGGAAAAATACTTTTTATGCATGAAATACATGTATATGTGTTTGACCAAAGGATAGGAGAATAATACATTGATTTGGTATTTTCGTGATACGAATTTAGAATACAGCTTGCTGGATTATATAATTTGTGAATCCAGTTTGCTGGATTGAAAAACAGTTTGCTGAATTAAAAAATTTGTTGAAATCAGTTTGTTGGATTGCGGTTTAGATTGATGGATTGGTGAATCCATATTGATGAATTAAAACTTTGGTTGCTAGATTTAGAATCCAGGTTGCTGGATTAGTGTTTAACTTACTAGGTGTTAACGAATAACTTATGAAATGAAAAAGCGAGTGTTAAATCATATAAATGTGATTCTATGGCATGGTTAAGTGCTTAGGAAGAGTTTAATTGAACTTAAACTCGAGTGTTGACCGACTAGACCGTTGGGATGTTAAAATTGTGTCAGTTTCAACTCAAGCTTAATAGTCTAACTGATACTAAGTCTTATGTGAATTATAGACTGATATGGTTATGTGGTAATGTGTTTAGGTTATTCTGTGGATATATATATATATATATATATATATATATATATATATATATATATATATATATATATAACAGTATTATACTGTGATGATATTATTCTAATATTGGAGATCTATATTATTAATATTAGGTCTTCGGGTAAAGCGTTATAAATTGCGTTACGGTAATCAACGGTTCAGGCAAGTTTCTTTTACTTAACTCTAATAAGAGTAGTTTCTTCAAGCTTATGGTTAATCATTGCTGATTGCCATGAAATTTGTACTCTGTACATCTTGCATGTATAAGTCAGGTATGAAAGGCTGATCACCTTCATTACCAGTTGGTTCAGAAATGTTTGTTCATGTAAAATACTTGTTCAGTCAAAAGTTTGTTCGTGTTAGTTCTCAATTATATTGATGAATTATAGCAAGCTCATTATTCATACTCTTCAATCATGATATATCGTTATATTGTTGTATATAAACTTGCTGGGAAACTTTCATGCTCACCCTTGCTATATCATGATAAAACATTGCAGATAAGGCGAATGCGTTCGGATACAGGAAACGGTTAAAGCCAAGTTCAGCTTGGGATATAAAGTGCGGCTAGTTTGTAATAGCGTATTTTGATAAATGTGTTGTATGATAGAAAGTTTATGAAATGTGTCTTAAGTTAAGGTTATTCGACCTTGGGGATAAGTGTGTAAAGTTTAATGTATAAACAATTTATGTTTATATCTTTCGCAAATAGTTATAGAATTAGTATACCGGATCCTTGGTGATTTGGGGCCCGGATTCGGGGATGCTACAACGTTCACTTTTCTAGGATGGTATTAAATGGTATGATCGTAATCTTTCAACAACTCAAGCCAACGTCGTTGCCGCATTTTGAATTCCTGAAGAAATATTTGAGGCTTTTATTGTAACAACCCGATATTTTTTATATAAATAAATCAGAAATTTTGCGTATAATTTATTTTTATTTTAAAGATGAGAATTTGTACAAGATAATGTGTATGTAATTATGTAATAAATAAAAATATATTTATTACATGAATGTTTGGAAATAATTTTATTTTAGAATTATTGATTATTATAAAATATATTCTTAAAATAATTAATTTTACAGTGAAAATATTTTTATTAATTATATTCTATGAAAACATGATTATTATATTATTTAAATAATATATGAAATGATTATAAAATGATTATAATAATTATTTTATTATATGAATTTATTTCGGATTAATTAAGTTATTTATTTTTAACTTAATTATTAATGTTATATATGACAGATAAATTAGATATGGAATCCAAACCCTAATTTTGGATTTAGATCAAGGAATGAGAATATTAATATAATAATTTTAATTTGGTGCTATGAATATGTACAACATATGTGTAAAATGATAAGGGTTGTCAATTCTGATACAGTATTACAAAACTCTAGTATTATTTTAATAAACCCTAATTCGATAGTCAAATAAGACTGTAAGATTTCAAGTAATTACGTTATGTTATGAATGTCACGTGTTATGCGGTTTATGATTTGTATTGTCGATTTTAACGCTAATTATGGAAAAATCCTAGTTAGTAATTTAAGAACCCTAATACTAGAAACCCTAATTATTTTGAACCCTAATTAATATTTATGGACTCTAATTGATTAGAAACCCTAATTCGAAAGTCAATTACGACTTTAAAGAATTTTTAAGTCATTTTGTAGTTATAATACTATGTTAATGTGTCTAATGACAGTTATTGTGACAACCCGAGAATTTGGACAATTTATTAAAATCTTAAATGATTGATTTAAGGTCAAATAATAGACCTAGACAGAAAATAAGTGTATGCGTTTGATATTATTAGGGTGAAATTTTGATGATTTCAAAATTCTGTGAAGGATATAGGTGAATTATTCAGGATTAAGGGTATAAGAGAATATGTTCTGCGAATATGATAATATTTGTGTACAGAATGTGGATAAGGATCAAATTTTGATCAAGATTACTTACCTAGGTGACAAACCCTAAATTCATGATAAGAATATGGTGATTAAGTTAGAAAACCCTAACGATATTTAGAAACCCTAATTTCAGTATCGAGAATTTAAACCCTAATTTGGGAATCCTAATGCGAAGTATTAAACCCTAAGGGTTAAAAAGTTGTGTGTAAGGAATATGAACATTATGTGATGGTTTATATTTGTTTATTATATAAACAAACAAAAGAAACTAGTGTAACCCTAATTATATATATTAGGAATGAAGGATTTAATAACTTAAGGGTTAAGGAAAAGAGAATTGTGGTATTTAGAATACTTACTAATTCTAGGAGATTTATTTTATATATCTCAAATGATTAATTTTATAACCTAATTATAGCAAGTCTAATTGGGTTAAGGAAATAAGTGGGCATGAGTAAGGATTTGTGTTATAATTGAGGAAGTAAAAACCCTAATTAAATGAATTGGGTTGGATAAGAATTAAGGTATTGAACTATGTATATTTTATAGCCCAAAAGATGGAAGTGGTAGCCCAACTTTTAGTCCAATTGTGGAGGAACACTTTAGACTTTTGGTACACTAGATATTACATTAAAAAGTGAAGAAAGATTTGGAACAATATTAGGCCAAGTGGCTGGTTATAGAGAGCAAGGAAGAGGGGAGATGCATGTAATGATGATCTACTTTAGTTGGTAAACAACTCACAACCACTCCTCTTATGTGTCATCAATTTAATTTGCCAACACTTTGTTTATTATTGCAAGTAACCTCTTGGCAATTATCTAAGAGAGAAGGGAAGAGAATGGGTGGGAGAAGAAAGGCTCATGGCCGGCCATAATCAAGAGAAAAAGGAAGGAGCTTGGCCGGATTTATGTAGGAGAGAATGAGTGGAGATGTTTGTAATATATCTTATTTCTTTCTTCCATCTCTTTTATTCTCCAAGTTGCAAGGAACCAAAGGGAGAGATAGGATAGAGGGGCCAATTTCGGCAGCCACATGGAGAAGAGGGAAGGGAGATTTTGACTCTCATGAAACCAAGATCCATCCATGGAAGGAAGGAAGAAGGAGGAGAAAAAAAACAAAGAGGTATAAAACTATTTTTATTCCTAAGCTTTATTCTTTTCTTTTTGTAATTGATGATGAGGGTTTTTGATTTGGGTGTATAAAACCCTATGATCTATGTATTTTCCATGGATTCAATTATGGAATTAACCATATTGGATGTTGATTTGGTTGGAATTAAAAGGACTAGAAAAATGGAAATTTTCTAGAAAAGTTAAACTTTTAAAAAGTGTTTTGATATGGTGTTTTAGATCAAGTGTTGAACTTATGATTTTGAACCATACGAGAGAAGATCTACATGATATATGATATTTTATGGTTAGATCTTGCCATTTTTAGGGTTGATAAGCTTGAACAAAGAAGAAGAACCAAAACAGTTTTTTTGTTTTAAATGAATTAGTGGACTACTGCCCTAAACAGAAAATTTTGGATTTGTTAGGTTGCTCTAAAAATTCTGGACTTGTGATATGTTATAGTACACTCAATAATATTTCCATTGACTCCGAAACGGACTAAATCCGACATCGGAGGAGAGAGTTATGGGATTTCTCCCAAACTACACAAAGGTAATAAAAACCGTTAGAAGGACAGTTTTTACCATCCATTTCCGGGCTACATTCTGGGAGCTTAACATATCCAAATATTGATTATGATAGATGAAAACTATAGTTCGGAAAGATATGAATCCAAAAAAATTGACGGATCATTAATCGGAATTACAGATCTCATTATATTTAAGATTTAGTAAAGGACTCCAAAACTGTAACATGGCAAAGAGTTTCTGTCCAGATCTGTCCAGGGGCTGTTTTGGCAAATTAAATTGTGAAATAAATTTCGGCCTTTTGGAAAATAAAAATAAATGGTATTATGTAGCTCGTGTCCAAAAATGAGCTAATTCCGAGTTAAAACGACCAAGTTATGACCATTACAATTTTTGTGATTTTTCGACGGAAATCGCTATAAACGGAGTTCTACAACTCTGATTGCCACAAAATTTAAAATGGAGCATCACGTTAACATATATAATGTTATGCCAAGAGATGGGAATGTTTGGAGTTAAGCACGAGGTAGCTAATTTCTTAAGCTACGCACTAGAAATGATTTTTGAAAAAAATACTAAAGGAAGTTAGAAAATTATGAAAAAATACTTTTTGTGTATGAAATACATGTATATATGTTTGACCAAAGGATAGGAATATAATAAACTGATTTGGTATTTTCGTGACACGGATATAGAATTCAGCTTGCTGGATTGTGTAATTTGTGAATCCAGTTTGCTGGATTAGAAAATCTGATGAATACAGCTTGCTGGATTGAAAAGAAGTTGACTGAATTGATGGATTGGTGAATCCAGATTGCTGAATTAGAAATTTGGTTGCTAGATTTAGAATTCAGGTTGCTGGATTAGTATTTAACTTACTAAGTGTTAGCGAAAAACTTATAAAATGAAAAAGCGAGTGTTAAATCATATAAATGTGATTCTAAGTAATTGTTTAGTGCTTAGGCAGAGTTTAATTAAACTTAAACTCGATATTTATTCCGACTAGACCGTCGGGATGTTAAAATTGTGTCGGTTTCAACTCAAACATAATAGTCTAACCCGATACGAAGTTTTATGTGCTGTATAGACTTATAAGATTATGCGTTTAGGTTATCCTGTATATATATATATATATATATATATATAACAGTATTATATTGTGATGATATTATTCTAATATTGGAGATCTATATTACTAATATTAGGTCTTCGGGTAAAGCGATATAAATTGTGTTGCGGTAATCAACGGTTCAGGCAAGTTTCTTTGTACTTAACTCTAATAAGAGTGTTTTATTCAAGCTTATGGTTAATCATTGCTGATTGCCACGAAAATTATATTCTGTACATCTTGCATGTATAAGTCAGGTATGAAAGGCTGATCACCTTCATACAATTATTGTCTACTAGAGATTATACAAAATCAAAAGGAGTACTCATTATAATTATTAACACACTATTTCACAGAATAGTGAGGACTACTAATGCTATCCTTTGGACCGTCACTCCGTTCCCCGACTAGTCCCTGCTATGTTCTCATTTCCTGAAGAGAACAGTGAAAGAAAGGGTGAGCTCAACTAGCCCAATAAGAAATATTATGACTAAGATAATGCAGAATAAATTATCGTTAGCCTTCAACAGTGTTAAACTGATAAAATATAACAACAACAAGTTTAACTGCAGCGGAACAAGTAATCCATTAAAAGAGTCAAGTAGAGAATAAAAGCTACTATCTTTTATGATTTAAAAGGTTTTTTCATGACTTTTATCACTGGGGCTCAGCTTAATAAATAATCCACATCATCGAATCACCCATGCACTACGTCCAAGGATATTCTTTACTATCACGACCACAAATTATCCATGTACTATAGCCAAGGACATTCATGTATTCATTATGGTCATGATCATGCCAACAACTGTCCATTAATGCACTACCGGCCAATGATAACTTTTACCACATCATTTGTAACATTACGGTCATGATTACACCGAATAATCCCTGGTCATAATCATACCAAGTCCATCTATGCACTACAGGCCACAGATGACTTTCAACATAATATACATATGAGGATGATGACAATGATATAAGAATTCAATAAAACATGTTCAAGAATTAATTTATCCAGGAACTAATAATGTCCAAATTGTCAACATGATACTGTTTTGTAGAGTAAAATTCAAGAATGATCAGAAGAATATTTCCATGAAAAGATATTGGATGAAGCCCAAATATCAAGGATATTCTACTAATTTCATGGAGTATAGAAGTTAAAACTTTAACCAACTGAGTATAATAAAAAATGGAATAACAAAAGAAATCACCATGCATGCGGTACTTCGCATAGACATGTTATTCCAACAGAATAATAATAACGGAATCAGGTTTGGCAAAATTTGCACCGACAGGATGTTCCAACAGAATAATAAAGACGGAACCAGGTCCGGTGTAAAACACACAGACAGGATGTTCCAACAGAATAATAATAAAGACGAAACCAGGTCTGGTGTAAAACACACAGACAGGATATTCCAACAGAATAATAATAAAGACGGAACTAGGTCCGGTGTAAAACACACAGACAGGATGATCCAACAGAATAATAGAAGAATGTCACCAAGTATAGGGTAAACTGCGTATACAGGTTATTCAAACAGAATAATAAGCAATGGAATAACAACAGTTCTCTTCATAAATAAGAAAGAATAACACCCCTTACATTAGTAGGAGATTGAATACTGCAGTAGTTTAGTAACAGAATACCCTTCTTCTTTCTCTCTTATTCTCTCTATACTTTCTCTCTCTATAGTTTGAATGAATTCGTGAAAAATAATGAAGCACTAGACGTCTATTTATAGAAGGTTTCTAGCTTCGCACTTGAAATGTGAAAAGGCAAGTGGTTTGACGATTGGTGATGTGAAAAGAAAAGTGGTTTGATGCCTGTAATGTGAAACACCAAGTGGTTTGACGCCTATAATGTGAAACGACAATTGGTTTGACGCCTGTAATATAAAACGGCAAGTGGTTTGACGTCTGGTAAAGGTAATTACTATTGATGAAGGTAAATACTATTGATGAAGGTAATTACTATTGGCGAAGGTAATTACTATTGATGAAGGTAATTACTATTGACGAAGGTAATTACTATTGACGAAGAGACTCTTGGATGATGACATATGGGCCCCCCATAAAATAACCAAACTTACCACAAACGTCTCATAATAGACTCTTTATATACATCAAGGATTGAATAAATATTACCACAAATCATTTTATTTTTAATCAACACATATTTAATCTTTCAACAATTATTAATCATTTATAACTTGTCGTCTCAATTATTGATTTAATAATATAACATATTATACAAATGATACTGTGACAATAATTGAATCAATAATATAAGAGATATGACGCAGCAATTACTGTAGCAATAATTGAGTATAGCTGAGTGACTTCTCACGTAAGCATCAATAATCAATATTGTGTGCTACTATGCAACCACGCGTATTACTGTACTTTTACTACCGGGCAGTTCAACATTGTTAATGGTAACACCTCCGCCTTTATTTTCATATAGTATTTTTGTCGTTTTCTCAATCCGACAATAATTCCGTTGTGGGGTCCACCAATGATTGTGCCATCGTACGAATATTCCCCGACCAAACGAATATTTTATAACAACTTTCTTACTTTAAAAAATTTATAAATATTACCCACAACTATAACATTATATCAAATTTACTCCATAATATTCAAAAACAATATTTATAGAAAATTTATCTTTATTTATAAAAGTTAGGGTCTTACAACCTCCCCTTCTTATGAAATTTCGCCCTCGAAATTAAGGTACGTACCTGGTATGTCGAAGAGGTAAGGATACCTTGATTTCATTTTAGATTCTAACTCCCAAGTCATTTCCTCAACATCGTGGTTTCTCCACAAAACTTTGACTTGAGGTATAACCTTGAAGCGTAGAATATGTTCCTTCTTATCCAAGATTTGAACAGGAACCTCTTCATACGTCAAATCTTTCGCTATTTCGTCCAGTTCTAACTCAATAATGTGGTTCGGGTCTTTCACATATTTACGTAACATGGATATGTGAAAAACGTTATGAACACGAGACATACTTGGCGGTAAACGAGTCTATAGGCCACAGTTCCTACTCGATCGAGGATTTAAAATGGGCCGATTAATCGAGGATTGAGATTTCCTCTCTTTCCAAATCTCGTAACTCCTTTTCATGGAGCAACACGCAACAACACATGATCTCCTATATCGAATTCCACGTCCTTTCGATGAAGATCAACATAACTCTTTTGTCGATCTTGTGAGATTTTTATACGTTGTCAGATCGTTTGAATCTTTTCTGTAGTCATACGTACCAACTCCGGTCCCAACAACGTTGATTCACCCACCTCATCCCAGCATACTGGAGAACGACACTTTCTTCCATACAACGCTTCGGATGGAGCTATGCCAATACTTGCTTGATAACTGTTGTTGTAGGAAAACTCCACCAATGGTAAGAACTTGTCCAAACTTCCCTTGAAATCAAGGACACAGAGTCTTAATAGATCTTCAAGAGTTTGAGTAGTCCTCTCCGGCTGTCCGTCCGTCTGAGGATGATATGCCGAGCTAAATCATAAGTCTGTGCCCATAGCTTTTTGCAAACTAACCCAAAATCATGAAGTGAATCTTGGGTCTCGATCAGAAACTATGGATACAGGCATACCATGCAGTCTTACAACCTCGTTTATGTATATACGAGCAAGACGTTCAAGTGTATAAGTTTCTCGTATCGATAAGAAATGAGCAGACTTTGTCAATCTATCAACAATGACCCAAATCACATCTATGCCTTGAGAAACCGTAGGAAGACCGGTAACAAAATCCATGGTAATGTGCTCCCACTTCCATTCTAGAATTTCAAGTGGTTGAAATGGACCTTTTGGTACTTGATGCTCCGCTTTAACTCGTTGACAAGTTAGACACCTTAAGATAAACAACGTTATCTCTCTCTTCATATTGCTCCACCAAAATATATGACGAATATCATGATATATTTTGGTACTCCTAGGATGGATTGGAAACGGTGTGTTGTGCACCTCCATCATGATTTTATACTTTAAATCAGGGACGTTAGGAATATAAAGTCTGGAGTTGACTCGAAGTATTCCTTCTTCATCGATTCTTGCTTCCTGCATTGCACCTTCTTACACTTTCTTCTTCATACGCATCAGCTCCAGGTCTGTAACTTGAGCAGCTTTAACTTTATCGATTAAAGTCGGTTCTACTCGTATATTCGCCATCATCACATGGGTCCCTGGAGTCTTTAACTCTATCTCCATCCTTTGCAAGTCACACAAAATGAGCCTTTGAGTTGACAATATCGCACTCGTACTTGCATATGATCTTCTACTCAATGCGTCAGCTACCAAGTTCATTTTTCCAGGTGGTATTGGATGGTATGACCATAATCTTTCAACAGTTCAAGCCAACGTCGTTGTCGCATGTTGAGTTTCTTTTGAGTAAAGAAATATTTGAGGCTTTTATGATCCATAAAGATCTCTACCTTCTCCCCATACAAGTAATGCCTCCAAATTTTAAGTGCAAAGATAACAGCTGCCAACTCTAGATCATGAGTAGGATAATTCCTCTCATATTCTTTGAGTTGTCTTGAGGCATAGGCTATGACTTTCCCATTTTGCATGAGAACACATCCCAACCCTTTGCCCGAAGCATCACTGTAGATGACAAATCCCTCCGAGCCAGATGGTATTGTCAGAACAGGTGCTGAAATGAGTCTCCTCTTGAGTTCTTGAAAACTCTTCTCATATTCTTCGCTCCAAACAAACTTTGTATCTTTCCGAGTCAGCTGAGTTAATGGAGTAGCAATTCGAGAAAATCCTTCCACGAATCTCTGATAATAACCAGCTAAGCCGAGAAATCTACGTATGTCGGTCACTGATTTAGGTTGCTCCCAGCTTTGAATTGCTTCAATCTTTGCTGGGTCAACAGATATTGCATGACTTGATACTACGTGCCCAAGGAATACTACTTCCTCAAGCCAGAATTTGCATTTCTTCAACTTGGCATAAAGCTTGTATTCACGAAGCTTTTGGAGTGTCAGCCTCAAGTGTTGCTCGTAATCTTCACGGCTTTTGGAATAAATAAGGATGTCATTAATAAAGACGACCACAAAGTGATCCAAATATTCCTTGAATACTCGGTTCATCATATCCATGAAGGAAGCAGGAGCATTAGTCAATCCAAAGGACATAAATAGGAGTTCATAATGCCCGTACCGAGTTCTGAAAGCCGTCTTTGGAATGTCATCGATTCTAATCTTCAATTGGTGATATCCAGAACGAAGATCAATCTTTGAAAATAATTTGGCTCCTTGCAACTGGTCAAACATGTCATCAATACGTGGCAATGAATACCTATTTTTGATGGTGACATGATTCAACTCCCGATAATCAATACAAAGTCACATACTCCCATCTTTTTTCTTCACGAATAGATCAGGAGCACCCCATGGAGAAGTACTAGGACGAATAAAGCCAATATCTAACAATTCCTGCAGTTGGGTCTTTAACTCTTGAAGTTCAATAGGAGCCATTCGATATGGGGCTTTGGAAATGGGTTTTGTACCGGGTTCAAGGTCGATACAAAATTCAATTTCACGCTCAGGGGGTAGGCTAGGAAGTTCTTCGGGGAATACGTCAGGAAATTTATTAACAGTAGAAATATTGTTCAAAATAGACGTATTTTTGTTTAAATCTGTGACATGAGCTAAAAAAGCTTGACATCCATTTTTCAATAAACAAATAGCTTTATGGCTTGAGATGACCGTGATTAATTTTAATGGTTTGGTCGCTTGAATTCGCATAATAGGTTGATTAGGAATATGAAAGGTAACAACCTTACGGAAACAATCAATTTTTGAATGATGAGTAGTTAACCAATCAATCCCTAGAATCACGTCAAATGCAAGTATTTTCAATGAAATAAGATCTACAAGTAATGTGAGGGTACCGATTTGAACCAAACAAGACTTATAAACAGTGGATGTGATGAAGGTTTCTCCCAACGGAGTTACCACAGATAAGTCAAAGTCTAATTTCTCCGGAGTCAAATTTAATCGATGAGCGCAAGTAAGAGAAATAAAAGAAGGGGTAGAACAGGTATCAAATAAAGTATAGATTTCGTTAGATTTTATGATAAGCTTACCCGTGATGACCTCATTCGGGTTCCTTACTTTCTGGGAGGTCATAACAAACGCTCTCCCTTGCACTACCGATTTTGACTTTTCTGGGACGGCCTTTGGTGCCTCCATCCTAGCTGAATTTGTCTTTGGTGAACGAAAAAATCGGGTTAAGTGACTTTCTCATCCACAATTATAACATGCTTTGGATGGCATCGCGCAATTTGGACTGATGTGCCCCTCCCTTCCGTATTTGAAACATATGATAGGTGTTCGTTCTCATTCCTTAAAGACAGGTGCTGGTGCTAACGTCTTTCCATCATTGTTGAATCTCCTCTTCTTGAAATGTCCATTCTTATTGTTTCGACCCTGATTACCACTGAAGTGGTTACCATTTCTGGCCTGTTGATTCCCTCCACGCTTGTTGTCACCGCTTCGATGACTGCTCTCGCTGGTATTATCATTTTGCCGGCTGCTCTCTTTTAGTTGCGTTGACTCGTTATCGCGCTCCATTAACTGAGCCTTATTTACAACATCTGAATATAAACACAGTTTATGAGAAATAAGATGTTGACGTATCTCTGGCTTCAAACCTCTTAAAAACATCCGTGTCATTCTCTCTTCATTATCCACCAAGTGGGACGCAAACCGGGATAACTCCGCAAATTTAGCCTCGTATTGCGACACTATGATTTTGTTCCAACTTGATAAACTCCACCTCCTTCATGTGACGAATACTTTCGGGAAAGTATTTGTCATTGAACAGCTCTTGGAACTTCTCCTAATACATCTTCAGTACGGCAGGTTAAGTACGTTTTATCGATTTCCACCAGTAATCTGCCTTTCCGCGCAACATAAAGGTGGCAAAGGGAACCTTTTGCTCCTCGGAGCATCCCAAGACATCAAATATCTTGGTGATCTGCTTTATCCATGCTTCCGCCATAAGTGGTTTTGGCTCTCCCTTAAACTCAGGTGGTCCCAGCTCCTTGAATTGTTTAGCGGTGACCGCCCGAGAGTTTCTAGTGTTTCCACCTACATTTTGGACAGGAGCCGCTCTGGTCTGCGGTTGCATGAATTGCATAAACCCCCTGAACATTTGATCATTCATCATTTGGTCAGTGTTGTTGTTTTCATGAGGATTGTCGCCTTCTTAATGCACATTATCCTGGTTATTGATATGCGGTGAATCAACGGTCGCCTGTGCTCCATTGCTATTCTCAACATTCTCGGATGCCATTTTCAGATACTGCCACAAAACAAAGGTTAATTGACATGTAACATATTATCCCTAAATTCTAACCGACCAATTAAATACAACATAAACTTAGGTAGGTCATACTAGCGAAGTATTTTACCGTCTCTCTCCTCCTAGTACTATTATCTCATCTTAGCCAGGGATCATATCCCTAAGCTTTGATACCAACTGTGACGCCCCCAAAATTACGTATACATCACCCATCTTTGGTCGTCAGATACATGGTACAAAATTCAAATACAACTTACTAATAAAACTGTCGTGTACTATACGACAAAACATAACTGTGAGTTTGAATACAATTATTGTCTACTAGAGATTATACAAACTCAAAAGGAGTCCTCATTACAATTATTAACACACTATTTCACAGAATAGTGAGGACTACTAATGCCATCCTCTGGACCGTCACTCCGTTCCCCGACTAGTCCCTGCTATGTTCTTATTTTCTGAAGAGAACAGTGAAAGAAAGGGTGAGCTCAACTAGCCTAGTAAGAAATATTATGACTAAGATAATGCAGAATAAATTATCGTTAGCCTTCAACAGTGTTAAACTGATAAAATTTGACAACATCAAGTTTAACTGCAGCGAAAAAAACAATCCATTAAAAGAGTCAAGTAGAGAATAAAATCTACTATCTTTTATGATTTAAAAGGTTTTTCATGACTTTTATCGCTGGGACTCAGCTTAATAAATAATCCACATCATCGAATCACCCATGCACTACGACCAATGATATTTTTTAGTATCACGACCACAAATTATCCATGCACTACAGCCAAGGACATTCGTTTATTCATTAATGATCATGATCATGCCAACAACTTTCCATCAATGTACTACGGGCCAATGATAACTTTTACCACATCATTTGTAATAATACGGTCATGATTACAC
Organism: Panax japonicus; assembly: GCA_020205505.1. NCBI lineage: Eukaryota > Viridiplantae > Streptophyta > Magnoliopsida > Apiales > Araliaceae > Panax > Panax japonicus. Next base: position 46,304,730 of record CM035094.1, read on the forward strand.
CGAATAATCCCTGGTCATAATCATACCAAGTCCATCTATGCACTACAGGCCACAGATGACTTTCAACATAATATAAACATGAGGATGATGGCAATGATATAAGAATTCAATAAAACAAGTTCAAGAATTAATTTATCTAGGAACTAATAATGTCCAAATTGTCAACATGATACTGCTTTGTTGAGTAAAATTCAAGAATGATCAGAAGAATATTTCCATGAAAAGATACTGGATGAAGCGCAAATATCCAGGATATTCTACTAATTTCATGGAGTATAGAAGTCAAAACTTTAACCAACTGAGTATAATAAAGAATTGAATAACAAAAGAAATCACCATTCATGCGGTACTTCGTATAGACAGGTTATTCTAACAGAATAATAATAACGGAACCAGGTTAGGCAAAATTTGCACCGACAGGATGTTCCAACAGAATAATAAAGACGAAACCAGGTCCGGTGTAAAACACACAAACATGATGTTCCAACAGGATAATAATAAAGACGGAACCAGGTCCGGTGTAAAACACACAGACATGATATTCTAACAAAATAATAATAAAGACGGAACCAGGTCCGGTGTAAAACACACAGACAGGATGTTCCAACAGAATAATAGAAGAATGTCACCAAGTATAGGGTAAACCGCATATACAGGTTATTCCAACAGAATAATAAGCAATGGAATAACAACAGTTCTCTTCATGAATAAGAAAGAATAACACCCCTTAAATTAGTAGGAGATTGAATACTGCAGTAGTGTAGTAATAGAATACTGTTCTTCTTTTTCTCTTATTCTCTCTATACTTTCTCTCTCTATATCTTTAATGAATTCGTGAAAAATAATAAAGCACTAGGCCTCTAATTATAGAAGATTTCTAGCTTAGCACTTGAAATGTGAAAAGGCAAGTGGCTTGACGACTGGTGATGTGAAAAGAAAAGTGGGTTGACGCCTATAATGTGAAACACAAAGTGGTTTGACGACTGTAATGTGAAACGACAATTGGTTCGACACCTGTAATATGAAACGACAAGTGATTTGACGTCTGGTAAATGTAATTACTATTGATGAAGGTAATTACTATTGAAAAAGGTAATTACTATTGACGAATGTAATTACTATTGACGAAGGTAATTACTATTGACGAAGAGACTCTTACATGATGACAAATGGGCCCCCCCATAAAATAACCAAACTTACCACAAACGTCTCATAATAGACTCTTTATATACATCAAGGATTGAATAAATATTAACACAAATAATTTTATTTTTAATCAACACATATTTAATCTTTCAACAATTATTAATCATTTATAACTTGTCGTCTCAATTATTGATTTAATAATGTAACATATTATGCAGATGATATTGTGACAATAATTGAATCAATAATATAAGAGATATCATGCAACAATTACTGTAGCAATAATTGAGTATAACTGAGTGACTTCTCACGTAAGCATCAATAATCAATACCGTATACTACTATGCAACAACGCGTATTACTGTACTTTTACTACCGGATAGTTCAACATTTTTAACGGTAACACCTCCGCCGTTATTTTTATAAAGTATTTTTGTCGATTTCTTAATCCGACAATAATTCCGTTGTGGGGTCCACCAATGCTTGTGTCGTCGTACGAATATTCCCCGAAAAAAGAATATTCCCCGACAAAACGAATATTTTATAACAACTTGCTTACTTTGCAAAATTTATAAATATTACCTAAAACTATAACATTATATCAAATTTACTCCATAATATTCAAAAATAATATTTATAGAAAATTCATCTTTATTTATAAAAGTTGGGGTCTTACATTTAACCTTTTGGCAATGGTTTCATTATTAGTTTAATATTAATTAAATATTAATGATAATAGGATGGTTTAATATATAAATCATTTAATAATTCAGGTGTTTGAAAATTCGTGATAAATTATAATAAATGTTTAAAAATTATATTAAGTCATTTAAAAATGATATGACTGTTACTTAAATAGTCTAATTAAATATTAAACTTCGATATAGAGTCTTAGACTCGATAATTACCTGATAATTAAACTTCGATATAGAGTCTATACGTAGTTTCAAAAATTTTAGATAGAATTGTTATGTTATTATTATCGGTTCAGTTTACTTCACAACTATAAATTCGTTGTAGAAGTGATGTACAAAGAAAACATTTATTTATTTCAGCTAATTATATTTATAATTGTTATTACTTGCTGGGCACCCAAATGCTCATTCTTGCTTTAAATTAAATGTTTTCAGCTAGGCATGATCAACCCGAAGGTTCAGACAGGAACAAGTGAAAAAGAAAGCACACAATATATGCTTAATGGTATCTTTTGTAATAGTTAGACAATATATAGACAATGATATGTATTATGTATCATGTAAAGAATGTAGTAAAGGTTGCGTACTTGGGATTAGACTCTGATAAATGTAAGATAAGTTTAATATTTATATTATTGTTATTATTATTAGTATTATTCCGCTCATAAAAATGGTATCGTGAAACACCGAGTTCAGGATTCAAGTACCTAAATTTGGGGGCGTTACATTATGGTATCAGAGCTTTAGGATTAAAAACCTTAGGTGGGCTAGACCTTAGGCTATAACCGTAGAACAAAGGGAAACGTTGAAAATATAAATAAATCATATAGAGTGTATAAGGAGATGAATTGAATAAATTCATCGTTAAACGAAATAAAAGATAACTTGTATAAAACTATTATATGTTGTATATATATATTAGTTGATAATTAGGATAACTTAAGTGTGTAAATGACAGATAACAAAGTATCAGGATACCCTCAAATCATAAAGTAGAAGTCAACCTCCATAACCGAGCCAATATCAAAGCCAACAGCTGAAATAGAGGCTCATATTGAAAGCTACCTCAATGAGGTGGTTGTTTTGAAAAGTATAGTACCAGACCCTAAAATGATAAGTATGACTGATAGGTAAAGTATAGTTAAAGAATATGTGGTCAATGTCGAGTTCTTAAACTCATATGTTTGTGGTGAGTTCTTAAACTCATAATGTATGGTAAGTTGGACGAACTAGGAGTAGTTAGGTATGAATAGATTATTGAAGATAATGGGAATAGACAGATTTATTAGCAATTGATCCTTAGTGGAGGCGTAAGAAATAAGTAGTACTAGTATTACTTGAATATGTATGATTCTATGTTATGTATATGATATGTATGTTTGTATAAGGTAATATTTTTCAAATTTTGTATAAATGGTGGCAGCGATTCCCGACTTTTGAGTCACAAAGGGATAATAGATGTTTAAAGCAGTATGTGCTTTGGTATGTCAAGTGTTAAGAATATGAGTCTATGATGGATTAATGAAATAAATTGGTATAAAGATAGTAGTTAATTATATGAGTACTGGTTAATGCAGAAAACCAAAATTTTAAAATATATAATATTTTGAATACATGATAAATAGAAAGTTTTGCGTTAAATGTTAAGCGTATACGATAAGGTTTAGAAAGTAAGTTAATGAAGAATAATTTATGATAATGCCGCCAAGACGAAAATGAAACCCAAGGATAGAAGAACATATCAACAAAGTTGGAGGATAACCAGACCCGATACAGAATTATACGAATATGGACGATCAAGCTATGCAAAACCGAATACCAGCCGCGAAAAGATCTGCCAGATAATCGAACGACAAACGTCAAAGACTTCAAGGCGTTCGTACTGCCAGGATTTACAGGAACAACTGACTTGTAGAAACATTTGTGATAGCTAGGATAACGGGGGGTAAAAGATAGTTTTGTCGCCTATACGTTAAAAAAGGAAAGGAGATAAAGGGTAAGTCTGTGTATTTTAAGTGTGAATCAATAGAGCATAAGGTGAAAGACTGTTCAAGAAGGAGAAGGGAGGCAAGGAATTTGAATGCAGGAAAAGGCAGCAGAACATTGGCGACAACGGGACCAACTTCAACAAATGAACCAACAGAACCAACCGAAGGAGTCTTCAACATGACCATTCAAGAAACTGTAGCAGCCGGGGATGCAACTCCAGGTATTACTCGAAAGAATTTTATTTCTTATATATTATTTTCTTATATATAGTAAATTATTTTGAAGGAGGAAGTTGAGTTCTATTATAAATCAATTTTTTATATGAGCATATAGATGAACTTTATGTTGAATAGTTAAAGATCAGTTCGATCAATTTTGATCGAGATCTACTCACAATGATTGTGTATGCTATGTACCCTGGTATGTATAGGTTTTAAAACGGTGATTCCGGGGACGGAATCTTTATAAGGGAGGGTGAATGTAACAACCAGATATTTTTTATATAAATAAATCAGAAATTTTGCGTATAATTTTTTTTCTTTTAAAGATGAGGATTTGTACAAGATAATGTGTGTATGTAATTATGTAATAAATAAAAAAATATTTATTACATGAATGTTTGCAAATAATTTTATTTTAGAATTATTGATTATTATGAAGTATATTCTTATAATAATTAATTTTATAGTGAAAATATTTTTATTAATTATTTTCTATGAAAACATGATTATTATATTATTTAAATAATATATGAAATGATTATAATAATTATTTTATTATATGAATTTATTTCGGATTAATTAAGTTATTTATTTTTAACTTAATTATTAATATTATATATGACAGATAAATCAGATATGAAATCCAAACCCTAATTTTGGATTTAGATCAAGGAATGAGAATATTAATATAATAATTTTAATTCGGTACTATGAATATGTACAACATATGAGTACAATGATAATGGTTGTCAATTATGATACAGTATTACAAAACTCTAGTATTATTTTAATAAACCCTAATTCGATAGGCAAATAAGACTGTAAGATTTCAAGTAATTACATTATGTTATGAATGTCACGTGTTATGTGGTTTATGATTTGTATTGTCGATTTTAACGTTAATTATGGAAAAACCCTAGTTAGTAATTTAAGAACCGTAATACTAGAAACCCTAATTATTTTGAACCCTAATTAATATTTATGGACTCTAATTGATTAGAAACCTTAATTCGAAAGTCAATTACGACTTTAAAGAATTTTTTAAGTCATTTTGTAGTTATAATACTATGTTAATGTGTCTAATGATAGTTATTATACATTTATATTATAATTAGGAAAAACTTAATTTCTAAACATAAAAACCCTAATTTCTAAATATTAGAAACCTTAATTAAAAACCCTAATTTAAAACTCACTTTGAGTTCGAAACTGCTACGTAACTGTGTGATTACGATTACGGTGAAGTGTTATAGAATTTTATATTGATTAGGTAAATCCTAATTAATATTTAGAAATATTAAATTTCTAGAAAATCCTAATATTTATATTAGAAACCATAATATTTAAAATTAAACCCTAATTGCTAAATTAACAAAGTTAATAATAATAAGAGATATTAAACCCTAATGTTCATGTATAAATTAATTAGAAAATTAATTTAATTAAGGAAACCCTAATTTCAATTTTTAGAAACTAATTTTTTTAGTTTTATTTTATTTATTTATTTATTTGTATATTTTTTTACAAACCCTTGTTGGAAAATCCACAATTTGTGCTAAACCTTAGGGTTAAACCCTAAGGGTTTGACAAGTTACAATAGTGCCATTAAAATGATTTACCAAATGACTATTTTGCCCTTATTGCATAATTGTAGCTAGCGTGAACTATTGGCCAACACTTTAGTTGGTTACCAACTCTTGACTTTCCTAGCAATTAAAATCTCAGCAAATCAGCAGCACTCAGCCTTATACAATGTATCTAACATATATATATATATATATATATATATATATATATATATATATATATATATATTGAAAGAGAGAGAAAGTTCATTATTTGGCCATTTGAGCACCAACTCTCTACCAAGAACCTCTCTCTCTAAAACCCACGAAATTATGTAGCAAATCAGTCCACAAGAACAGCCCTACGAATACCAGTAACAGACCAGGAAGCTAGAATCAAAATTTTTCTTAGAAAGGAATTAAACCCTAATTCAAAATCTATCCAATGATCCTTTGTTAGATGTTATGATTCAGTGTTAAAATATGTTGTTAGTAGTGTACAATGATGATCTGGGTTGCTGGATGTTAGATCTATAACATCTAGAGGCT